>JAODAL010013781.1:0-89891 GCA_025379985.1 Phyllomedusa bahiana | reverse complement strand
TTTGAAAGTTCGAGGAGAACAACAGAGACAGTTGAGCAAAAGGGAGCCGGGTTTCACAGTCCCAGAACAAGGAGAGCCGACTGTCTATAAACCCCATCCCAAAGGAGAGAGAGAACTCCGGGACAGAAGGACAACTGCCAAGATAAGAGGACTGTCTGCAGCTGACCATCCATTCCATCCATCTGCACCTGAGAACAGGAATTGCCGGCCATCTTAAGGGTACCTCAGGGGATGCGTGCACGCCAACGATTCAGGACTGTGAGAAGCCTGCTATTAGTTAGTTAGTTAGGCTCAGTTTACAGGCCAAAGGGGGGTTTTCCCCAAAATACATCCTCCTGTTCGGGACTGGAGAGTTACTAGTGCACCATTAGCTACTTGAACCAGTTCACTGTGAGGAAAGTTTGTGTCACGTGTGTTTGGGAGGGAAGTGGGTAAATCATTTAAGCTGTGTAAGCTGCTGTGCTGCACCACGAGCCCCTGCAACTGCCACCATACACAATTGTTCCCGTTGGTGTTTACGGTATTAAGAAGGTAAGGGGTTATCGGCCTTTCCGAACCCCACATTGGGTAAAGTTACCAGGCATCCAGAGAAAAACACTTCTGGCGGCCCCGCTGTGCAGCACAGGGCCCAGATACAATATTTGTAAATTTGTTTTGGGGGATCTGTTCCCCAAACTTGTTCCAGAAAATTCAGTAAAACAAACCGTTTGAGCGGGGTGTTGGAGTCGTTTCTTTGACCGTGACTTCGCTGTATTCCGGAAAACCTGCCCTCGGTACTCAGCTTACAGCAGCACAGGGGCTCACCGAAGAAGCGGCGGTAACAGTCAGTCAGTGCGGAGCATTGGTGGTAAAATCACCTACTCGGCGGTGTGGCAGTTTTTTGACAAGACACCAGAGAAGGCGAATATGGCTATATGTAGAATCTGTGGGCAGAAAGTAAAGCGTGACCAGGGACCTAACGTTGGCACCACAGTCCTGCATCAATATGCAGCATCACCATACAGTGGCCTGAGAAAAACGTGTCTCAGATGTGGTGGTCCATCCTGTTGCAGCTACAGCAGCAGCACCCAGTGGCACGCCTAACAATTCAGGCAAGGAGGGCTCCACCACCTCTGCCGAAGACAGTTGCCTGTCTTTCACATCATCTACCGGTCCAGATGCTCCTGCTCCTCAACACTCATGGTGCCAGCAGTCATTCTTCGAGACGATTACCAAGAGACAGCAGTATGCATGTAGCCATCCCTAAATGCAGAAGCTGCTCCTGTCCAAGTTGGCGATACTGCAGTCCCTCCCTTTTCAAGTGGTGGACTCTGCACCGTTCAGAGAACTGGCCGGGAAACTTTGAAAGCACCACGCACACCCTTATTGAGCTGAACAGAACAGAGAAACTATGACCAGAGAAAAACAGAGAGAAATCTATGAACAGGGCAAAACAGGGAGAAATCGAACAGAGAAAGACCATTAATGATTTCTTGTTGATCCAAGGGGACAGGGATCCACTGTGTAATTTTTATGTCACCCAGTGGCAGCACATGCGGGACACCTGCCGTTTGCACAGACCCTTTGAGGAGGGCACGTTATTTGTCAGTCGCCAGGAGTACAGGATGAATAACGTCATTCCACTGCTTCATGTCTTGGAACAGATGCTGCAAACTCTGTCTGGTCAGGGGACTGGAGAAATGGCGACTACATCTCATGGCCAAATGAGTCCAGGGGCCTGAACTGGAGGAGGAGGAGGAAGACAATGGAGCACAAGCAGTGTCTGGCGAAAGGAGTGTTTTTTTTTTTTTTATTCAGGTGGCAGGAGAGGAGCAGCCGGAGAATTAGGAAGTTGAGGCAGATGACCCAGACACACCATGGCAGAATACAGTGGAGATGGAGGCGAGTCCCTCATCAGAGTCACTTGCGCAGATGGCCTGCTGCACGCTGATTTGCCTAGTTAGTGACAGCAAAAATTTTCCCAAAGGGAAGGATGACTTCTGGCTCTCCACCTCTGGACCCTCAGTCCCAAAGGGCATTTTTTCAAGGCAAGAGAGGACAAACTAAATACTATAGAAAATCCTATGATCATTGCCACTGCCTACTTGCCACGTCCATCCTCTAGAGGTCTGACAGTGGTTCTTCACACCAACCACGCCACAGCTTCTGTAAGGGATGGGGTTAGGGGCAGTACCAGCCCCTCAGCAGAAACCTGAGTCGGAGTTGTTGATGACAGCTTTCTTCACCCCCTAGAGTTAGGGACCCACCAGCGGGAGCACCTGGACAGAACCCTGAACCCTGGGTTCTTTTGGCTACCTGCCTCAGCTACTAATCTGATGCTGCCACCCCGCCTCATGCCAAACATCTGCTGCCGCTGCTCCTTCAACCACCCACAATCTTTACCAGGGACTGGTATTGACACCCACCTCACCACTCTTCACTGGGCTATTATGTAGCTTTCTGATGCTGCTGCCGCCTCACCACTCAGGTCTCCTCTCGCTGCTGCTGTTACCTCCAGGCTACATCACCATGTCACTCTATGGCTTGATGCTGCTGTTGCCTCCACCTCCTAATTATGTCACCTACCTGCCGCCACCTGAAAATTATGACATTGTGCCACTCTCCGGCCTGATGCTGCTGCTGTTGCTGCCATCACCTCTACACTGTGTACTTGTGCCACTCTGTGGCCTACTCATGCTGCTGCCAACTGACCACTCTCTCAGTTGACCATCCTGTGTTTTTCCAATACTGTTTCCACCCTCCACCACTCTATGACGTTGCCACTATGTTTGGTTTTCCCCTACTTTTAATCTGTCAAAAGGAATGAAAAGGACAAACACAACAGATTGTGTTTTCGGAGAAGCCGTAAGGCTGGTATGACATGGCCCTTTGTTTGCATCAGGATTGTCAGATGAGTAGCTAAAAGCAGGAGTGGATACAAAGCACAGAACACATGCAAAAATTCCATTTACTTATTTTTAGGATCAACTTCTGTTTCTTTTTGGCTTTAGCAATGATGGATTATTGACCGATTGAAAGTGGACGCTGAAGGATCAAAGAAATGGCAAAATGATTATTGACATCAATGCAACATTACTGATGACACCCTCTCAACTCTTTTTTTTGGAGGGGGGGGCTCTACATGTATCAGCATTTAACAGAATCACCACAATAATTGAAAAAATTTACTGTTTGCCATGGATAGCAATATCCCAAGAGACTGGAGTGGCTGGATTTAAGATGTATGTAGGGCTGAAATACACAAACACTGGATTTGACACAGATTTCTCCACAAAAACTGAATAAATTAACTCTTGGCCACAGATTAAAATACTCCCACCGGTCTGAAGTTGATGGATTTCAGGCGTGTATGTGTCAGAAATACACACACCCTGTATTTGACTCGAATTCCCCCACAAAACAAGAGGAGAAATTAACCCTTGGCATAAAATACCCTACAGAATGAATGAGATGAAATTCAGGAGTATATGGGGTAAAAATACACACATCCTGTATTTTACTCCAAATTACCCCACAATGAAGAGGTTAAATTAAGCCTTGGGTATGAAATGCCGTACAGAACAACCAGATGTAATTTAGGTGTATATGGGACCAAAAAATAGAGATGCCCTGAATTTTAGTCCAAATTACCCCACAATGAAGAGGTTAAATTAAGCCTTGGGTATGAAATACCCTACAGAACAACCAGATGTAATTCAGTCATGTATCCTCAACTCATGAGTTCAGTCATGAGTCCTCAACTCTGCTGCCCGTTTTATCCACCTCTCTCCTCGCTACTCCCCTGCCCTCTCCCCTCTGTCAATCCCTTCACTGGCTACCCATTGCCCAGCGCATTAATTTCAAGTTACTGACCATGACCTACAAGGCTCTCCATAACCTTTCCTCCTTATATCTCCGCTTTAATCTCCAGATATCTCCCCTCAAGCAATCTCCTCACAGGACCTTCTTCTCTGCTCTCCTCTTATCAGCTCCTCACATAACTGTCTCCAAGACTTCTCCTGTGCTTTCCCCACACTCTGGAACACATCAGACTCTCCCCAACTTTCACCAGCTTCAAAAGCAACCTGAAGACCCATCTCTTCAGGATAGCCTACGATCTAGAATAACCCTGCTGTCACTACACCCTCCACAAACATGTGTGCCCCTCACCTCCTGTCTCTCTCCCCCTTCCTTGTAGATTGGAAGCCTTCGCGGGCAGGGTTCTCTCTCCCTCTTTACCTGTTGTTAGTCACAGATTGTTACTGTTATAATTGTTTGACTTATGTTATGTATGTAACCCCCTGAATGTACAGCACCATGGAATCAATGGCGCTATAAAATAAATAATAATAATAATGTATGGGGCAGAAGTACACCGACCCTGAACTTTAGGGTGAATACCCCACAAGCTAAAACAAAATAATAACTCTGGTTGAGTAACAAGTGTGGATATGACACACACTTCTGCAGGTCTTTCACTCCAGTAGCTGAAAAAACAAGAGTGTAATATAGTACAGCAGCAGATAGATAATAACGTTGGTTGAGTAACAAGTGTGGATATTACACACACTTCTGAAGGTCTTTCACTCCAGGAGCTGAAAAAACAAGTTTCTTTGCTAAAGAGTGTAATATAGTACAGCAGCAGCAAAATGCTTAAGACAGGACACACAGTGAGAAGTGTGAAAATTTAAGATGGCGTCCGTATTTATAGTGTTGTGACGTCACAGAAGCCCGCTGGTCGCTGATTGGCTTCATGTCTGCACTAGTCATAGAGGGTTTTCCTTTCTTCCTCCCAGAGTTCTCTGCCCCATGTCACGCCATGTGCTCGCGGCCATTTTACAAAAAAAAGACGCTTCGTTCCCGCGAAGTACCATAAACTTCGGCTTTGTGCAGAACCAAAGTTTTCCTGAAATTCTAAACAAGTTCCACTCAAGTTCGTCCATCTCTAGTTATAAAATGATCTATGAAACTCTTGCAAAATTCATTTTGGCAGTTGTTCCTGTATATATATACATTTCCATGATCAACTGATAACAAATAATTTTATAATATTGAGTTTCATAGGACATTTTTGAGGCTAAAGTTAAAGCTTAGATTACAAAATCTTCAGTGTTGTTTAACTTAGTTGATGCAATACACAAAATGAATAGTTGATGCAAATAAACATACAAAAATATGTATAGACCAGTATATACACATATTTACAGTGAGTAAACCCACCATATTTTAGTAAGCAGTGTGTTATATAAATAAATATATATTTCTTGTCATGATTGTGCCCAACAGTTCCCCGGCTTTTGGCTCTGATCGCCAGCCACGGCAGGTACGACATAAACCGTGGTTTTTAACTTAATTCTGTGTATTTCTACCACTAGTGTGAACTTCGTCCTGTAGCTCTGTTTGCTTTATTGATTCCTGGGAAATGCCTTGGCCAGGAATCTTCCAGCACTTTTTGAGTTAATTTGTTCCTTTGGTGATTGACACTTCCATTCTCCTATCACCTCTGTTCTACTTTCTCCTCTTCCCTATATAAAGTCTCTGCTTCCTGTCTTCCTTGCCTGATATACGGTTACCTCTTCCTATAGTTCACCTGTGTTCTTATTTTGCTTCTCTGTGCTTTGGACTCTTGCTTGGACCCTAGTTATTCTCTTATAAGCAAGAGTTCATCAACAGCATCAAAATAGTTATTCTCTTGTCTCACGTTTTTGTACTGTACTGCCCGTTTGTTACTGACTCGGCCTGTCTGACCTCTCTTGTGTGTTCTGTGTTTGTTCGTCTACGTTTGGTGTCGTACTTGGCTCAGAGTAGAGCTCAGCCTTCATTCAGGTTGGGGCTAACCTATTAAGAAGTACCCCAAAAGGCAGGGATAGAGGTTGGGACCAGCATCAGGGCCTCACTCCGTCTGTTTCTATGTGTGCATCCCTGACAGGTCCTTACATTTCTATGTTATTCTGGAGGCCAGAACTTCATGCTTCAGATAGAGAAAAGATTCAATTCCATTACTTAAAAAATACATGCAGATATCACTTCATAGGGAAAAACTGATGTAAATCTTGTAACATGTAACCCCAGTAAAAGTTAAATACCATTGTCAGGGACTGTCAGGGACACATACAAAGACACGGACAAGTGGGCCCTGACAATGTCCCTGCCTTTTGGGGAACCCGACTCCTTAATAGGCCGGCCCCAACCAGAAGACTAATAACTGCACTGCGCAAAGTGCAACACCAAAAGGGACAAAAACACAGAACACGAAAACGTAGTCGGGCATTACAAGTCGGCAACGGAGTGGGCAGCGAGGTACAGAAACGTGAGACAAAGGGGTAACCTTTGTCCAAGCCAAAGGTCAGAGTAACACAGAGAGAAACAAGAAAAGAGCAGACGAACTATAGGGAAATGAACCAATATAGCAGGCAAGGCAGGAAGGAAGCAGAGATCTTATATAGGAACATAATAAAGGTAGAACTGAAGCAATAGGCAGAAGGAACAAAAGACCAGATAGGAGAAGAAAGCTGTCACTTAAAAAGGAAGAAAGTGAACTAAGAGTGTGCTGCAAGGTTCCTGGCCACTGGCGTTGGCCAGGAATCAATCAGCACCCAGAACAGATAAACCTAGTTCACACAGTAATATGAAACCCAGTATTAGGTCAAAAACCATGCTTTACGTTGTACCGGCCGTGGACGGCGACCAGAGCCAAAAGCCGGGGGTATTTCAGGCACAATCATGACAACCACCTTATAGAGGTTGTGTCAGTCACAATCAGCTTATATCACTCAACAGTGATAGAGAGCACATCAAAGACCCTAACTGTGCCATGATATAACCCCCAAAACTGTTGATAAATCAGGGTACAATTAGTACATTGGTGTTAGAAAAAAGGCAGGCCACATTAATGTGTACCGAGCTCCTAAGCCAAGACGCTGATCATTCAAGGTGGTCCAAAATGCAAATGTGCTATTTGTTCAAACACTTAAAAGAACATAAAGCAACAGACGCTGAAATCTAAATAGGGATTTCAAAGATTCTTCTCCTTTTTCAAGTTACAGAACACAGCACTTTTCAATTTTGATTACATTGAATGATCTTTGCACTGCAAAGCTCAGTCCACATTAAAGCTGCCTATCTTTCTTCTCACATCAAAGTGTCATGTAAAGAAGAGAAAAGCCTCTGATTTTGCACCCATTCAATTTGAACACATTATTACATCCATTGTCCTTAATAGATCAAATGTCTCCTAAAGAGCAATGTTGAGAGTTTTTCTATCATTGATACTATTAAATCCAATCAGCATAGATAAGAATAGATTACACATTCTGTATTTTTCCATTTTTAATCTAATAAACATAAATGGGGTCAGGAGAATCATCTACTTCTTTAGATTTTTAATTTTATAAAATTTGTAGAATCTCTATTGTTACTGAGATTTGAGACAGTATTAATTCTCCTGAAATGTTATGGCAGTTGTACAGTAGATTAGAACAGGATAAAACAGTCATGTGTAATTCACAATCTTACTTCCTTGTAGTATTTTAATGGAGTTGTGCATCTCAATAGCAAATTGTTTAAAAGGGTCCAGGGCCCCAATTAACATTAAAAAGTTATACTTGTTCACTTCCAAATGGTGATGAGAGTTAGGGGCACTTGACCGCTGCGTCTAATCAGTGGCCAAAATAGTGGCATCCCCATTCGGAAGTGATATCTTGTCAACAGAAGTCCTGGAAGACGTACCAGGGACAGGGCAACCAAGAACTGGGGAAAAGTCAGAATAGTTCTTATAAATTTTTCTAGGGGCCCTGGACTTTTTTCAAAAACTTTTTACCAAGGTGGACAACCCTTTAATGTCACTGTTTTGTGACATAATGTAATTCTATGGGTTACAATTATCATTCAAAGCTGCTGACATAGATATTGTGTGGCTGAAGTCTTTGTAAATCCTTTGGCTTATGTCAGGCCCACAGATTTGTGTAAATCTTTGATGCTGTTTAACAAGTGGCAATTGTTGATCCTAAAGAGAGGAAATGTATAGAAAACTCTAGCCCTTACTTTAGATACAAAAATAATCAAACTGCATTGTGTGAAACTGGCCATATAAAGAAACATATTAAAAGTAATGGATGTCTCACCTTGCTCTGAAGAAGCACAATAGAACATGAGAGATAGAAGCAGAATTAGGAATCCTGATCCAGACATTGTGAGATCCCAGGACAGAGCAATGATCTCTCCAGCTTGTCGCTTTCCTCTGTAAAGATGAATGCTTACACTAATGGTGGAGAACTTAAGTACATACTCTTATCATTGTTCTTTACTGGAAATGTTGAAATCATCTAATAACTGATGTTGCAAGAGCAGAAAAGTAAATGGGTTACTGACATTTAGGCAGAAATAGTCTGATCAGGTTGAACATAACTACTTTGTAAGCAAAGGTTATGTTTTCTGTAAATCATTTGGGATTATCTATTAACAGACCCAAAACCAAGGATGAAAAGGAAAGAGTTTGCTAAACAGTGCTACAGTGTCAGTATATTTGTCAGTTTTACATAGAGGTCGTTATCATTGCCATCAGTTCTCGTACCCAGTGAAGCTAATTCTAATGCATATAAAAAATCCTTAGGGCATGTCCCCACAGCAGAGGACAAATACCGGTCGGTTTATCTGACCGGTATTTGCCCGGTTTGTGTGCCGTGCACACGGCCGTGGGGGGACGGCTTTTCTCCATGATGAGCTGAGAAAAGCCCTCCTCCTTCACATTGACTTGCACATATTCCATCCGAAAGCCGGACGGAAGAATGTGCATGCTCAATCTTCTTCAGGCGGCCCGCGGGCGGAAAACCTGTGCAGTGGGGACTGCTGCACGGGTTTTCCATAGAGTCCCGTTGTGCTCGTTTGCGGCCGGTTTTTCAGACGGTCTAAAAAAACGCAAACCGTCTGAAAAACTGTCCGAAAACCCGTGCCGTGAGGACATGCCCTTATTCTTTCAGTATAACAAAAGGGTAGCCCGCACCACGTGATAAGAAGTATTTAATTCTTTGATCCAAATGTTGATAATCTTGGCAATGTGCACACAATCCCATGTTCTGCTTTCAGACCTCCTTTAGCCTTTAGTCCTAGCCCCACCTTGCATACAGATTGGAGGTTTAGCTAATTAGACAGGAATTACAAACACTTTCTGAAAAAGATAAAAACAATATCAATGTTCTAACACATGAAACAAAGAAGGCACTGGGTAGAATTCAATAACTTTGAGTAACAAAAAGCAGCAGTGGCTTAGCTACAGGGGTCGCAGCGGTCGCACTTGCAAATTGGCCCCCTGAGCCCCATCTCCACTCAGCTACGATTGTTAGGTCACACAGACCCAGCAATCGTAGCTGCCGCAGCTACTTCCTACACTAAGCCCCCTCTGCCCGGCAGCAGCTCTCACTGGAGGAGCTGTCTTCAGAGGAGCAGGAAGCAGTGGGATGTCAGTCTCTCAGGACGTCCCGGGAGGAGGAATGGGGGGAGCGTAGGGGAGAACACCAAGCACTTCTCCCAGTAGTTCCACAGAAGTTGCTGTGGAACTACAAGTACCAGCATACTGCACTAGATGGCCTTTAAAACTTTAAGCATATGTAGTTGTGGTATGCTGGTACTTGTAGTTCCACAGAAGCTTATATGGCACTACAAGTCCCAGCATGTCAGCCACACCAGCCAGTCTCATTTACCATAAGGTATACACATTACAAGCACACACATATCTTTTCATATATATATATATATATATATATATATATATATATAATATATATATATATATATATATTATATATACGCAGTGCCCCCTTGAACTTTTCAACCTTTTGCCACATTTCAGGCTTCAAACATAAAGATATAAAATTGTAATTTTTTGGTGAAGAATCAACAACAAGTGGGACACAATTGTGAAGTGGACCGAAATTTATTGGATATTTTAAACTTTTGTAAAAAAAAAAAAAAAAAAAAACTGAAAAGTGGGGCGTGCAATATTATTCGTCCCCTTTCCTTTCAGTGCAGCAAACTTCAGTGAGGATCTCTGAATGATCCAATGTTGTCCGAAATGACTGATGATGATAAATATAACCCACCAGTGTGTAATCAAGTCTCTGTATAAATGCACCTGCTCTGTGATAGTCTCAGGGTTCTGTTTAAAGCACAGAGAGCATCATGAAGACCAAGGAACACACCAGGCAGGTGTGTGATACTGTTGTGGATATGTTTAAAGCTGGATTTGGATACAAAAATATTTCCCAAAATCATATTGAAATGGAAAGAATATCAGACCACTGCAAATCTACCAAGACCCGGCCGTCCCTCTAAACTTTCATCTCAAACAAGGAGAAGTCTGATCAGAGATGCAGCCAAGAGGCCCATAATCACTCTGGGTGAACTGCAGAGATCTACAGCTGAGGTGGGAGAGTCTGTCCATAGGACAACAATCAGTCATACACTGCACAAATCTGGCCTTTATGGAAGAGTACCAAGAAAAAGCCAATTCTCAAAGAGATCCAAAAAAAAGTCTTGTTTAAAGTTGGCCACAAGCCGCCTGGAAGACACCAAACATGTGGAAGAAGGGGCCGCCTGGGAGACACCAAACATGTGGAAGAAGGGGCTCTGCTCAGCTGATACCAAAATTAAACTTTTTGGCCACAATGCAAAACGATATGTTTGGCGTAAAAGCAACACCGCTCATCCCCCTGAACACCCCATCCCCACTGTCACACATGGTGGGGGCAGCATCATGGTTGGGGCTTTTCTTCAGCAGGGACAGGGAAGATGGTTAACATTGATGGGAAGATGGATGGAGCCAAATACAGGACCATTCTGGAAGAAAACCTGTTGGAGTCTGCAAAAGACCTGAGACTGGAATGGAGATTTATCTTCCAACAAGACAATGATCCCGAACATAAAGCAAAATCTACAATGGAAGGTTCACAAATAAACGTCTCCAGGTGTTAGAATGGCCAAGTCACAGTCCAGAGCTGAATCCAATCGAGAATCTGTGGAAAGAGCTGAAAACTGCTGCTCACAAACGCTCCCCATCCAACCTCGCTGAGCTCCAGCTGTTCACAAACGCTTTCCATACAACCTCACTGAGCTCCAGCTGTTCACAAACGCTTTCCATACAACCTCACTGAGCTCCAGCTGTTCACAAACGCTCTCCATACAACCTCACTGAGCTCCAGCGCCAAGGAAGAATGGGCAAGAATTTCAGCCTCTCAATGTGCAAAACTGATAGACAAACCCCAAGCGACTTGCAGCTGTAATCGCAGCAAAAGATGGCGCTACAAAGTATTAGCTTAAGGGGACCAAATAATTTTGCATGCCCCACTTTTCAGTTTTTTTTATAAAAGTTTAAAATAGCCAATAAATTTCGTTCCACTTCACAATTGTGCCCCACTTGTTGTTGAAACTTCACAAAAAAATAAAAATTTTACATCTCTATGTCTGAAGCCTGAAATGTGGCAAAAGGTTGAAAAGTTCAAGGGGCCGAATACTTTCGCAAGGCACTGATATATATAGATATAGATATTGTGACAGGGCAACTACAGGAGTTACCTATTTCTGCCACTAGGTGGAGTTATACCCGAGTTCTCTATGCAAACATGCCACCAAGGAACCTGCCTTGGTGGAATAAGAGCCAGCCGCATGTATTGTCAGCCTCACTAAGTGGTTGGCAATGGGATAGTATTAGTGTGGCTTTTCAGCCGTTCCTGGATCGGCTCTTATAGGGAGTAGACAATGTGTCGGGTGGGCGTGTACTCCCCATGGTTCCAGGCCAGGATTTGGATAGGGCTCGGTTTTTCCCAAAAGGGGTTGGGCCTTCAGGTATACAGGGGTATGGTTCGCTTCCTGGAAGTAGAGCGGCGAAGAGCTGAGGAGAGGCTCTTACCCCAGAGGCTTGAGGCCAGCAGGTGGCTGACCTCCCGAAAGCCCAAACCAGTGGAGACTGGTGAAAGGGCTATGTCTGACTGGACCCTTAGGTCCAGACCCTATGTAGAAAAGGGACGCTACATGTGTAGTGAGTGGCCAGACGCCAGGGTTTGTTTACCTGTGTTTTCCCGTACAACGTGTGCTGTGCTAAAGAAATAAAGCTGGTAGAAGCCAGACTGAAGAAACCCGGTGTCCAAGTGCCCTATGTGAAAGTGCTAACCGTTCTACCAAAGGACGGCGGTCCAAGAGCGGAATATCCCCTGGGACGACCCAAGATGGCGGCCGGAGGCATGTGAGTCGTTACATATGGTGGAGGATGCGGGCATAAGGCACGAACTTGGAAAGATTGGCGCAGTGGTGCAAAAGGTGGGCACAAGACGTGGTGCCTGAAGTGGCGTTTGTGAATCCTGCAAAGTGGTGTTGCAGCAAGAGTTAAAGGGCTGGAGGCCTAATTGTGAAGTGTTGCTAAAAGTGAGAGACACACCCGCAAACAGACTGAGTGCTGTAGTGAAAGACTGTGTTGAGTTTTTTTCCCCTTGTTGCCATGGGTAAGCATAGTACCATGCGAAAAATGACTGCTGGGGAGGATATCGTGGCCTACCTTGCGGCCTTTGAGCGGTTTGCTGTCCGCCAGAGACTGCCAGCAGACAAGTGGGTAGATTTCCTGGGGCCGTGGTCTTACTGGAAAACCTCAGAGAGTTTTCTGTGCCTTGCCCCTGGAAGAAACCATTTACCTTAAGGTAAAGGCTATATGGGGTTGAGAGTCCTGAACGGAAGTGAGACTGCTGCTCCAGTCCAGCAGAAGAAGCCAGTCGTGTGGTTCCTCATCTCACAGGGTTTACCTACGTAAACTGATTGGAGCGACAGAGGTCCATTGATTAATGCCGTTACCAATGCAACCAGCCTTATCGATGGAGAGCAACTTGCTGAGTCAGCCATAAAGAGGTTCCAGAGCAAGAACCCTGGAGTTGCTGGTGGGTAGCATCCCACTAATGGTGGATTTGGACTGTCGCCAGATGGTCACCATAGTGCAACCCCGACATCTTCCCCTTTCTAAGACCCGACCCGGTGCTGGTAAACTGAGGCACTACGAATTGTGACCAGATCTGGGGACTGTGGATCATCTGCTTCAGGATGTGAAAGTTGCAAAGGTGGAGATTCATCCTGGGCAGTGACTTGTCCCCATTTCTTGGCCGTTGTGGAGATGGCGAGCGGGCCAGGCCCAGCAGGTGATTTTTTTCCTGGAAAATGCCCCCCTGCACAGGGTATGGTAACGGGGTGCCCAGAACTGTTGCCCATTAGAACAAGTCCAAAGAGGCAGTGAGACTGTGGTGTCCTGGACGAAAAGTCTTCTGGACCTTATAGTGTTTGGTGCGAAATTCTGAAATGGTGTCTTTTGAAAAGGTCACTAGTGAGTTTTAACTGGACCTCTAAGAATAGCTCAGTTGCCACTAACCCTGAGAAGGGAGAGGGGAGCTGGGTCCCAGAGTCAGCTGCCAAAGCAGAGAAAAGCTGCTAAAGCCACTTGCAGGTAAAGCAGTTGCCAGGTTTAGCTCAGGTGCGGCCCTGTGTGAACAACGGCTAAAGGGCTAAAACAGCAGAAGTGAGCAGCTCAGTGTGGCCCCGGAGGTCAGACTACGTGTGACAATAAACATGCTGAATGAGTATCAACAGAGGATGTGTGTTTTGTGGTGGATGTCCACATGGAGAAATGTGCTACCACTACAGTTCCCTGTGGAACTAATGTGGTTGCCCCTAGCAACCAGGTGTCCTCTGCATCTCCTGTTGTGGGGACCTCCGGCGGAATATGAGTGCGCTATAGTGGGGTGTGATGTGTCTGGGACCAAGTTCAAAAAGGTGTCTACCATTAACCCCCAGCAAAAAAATGTTACCTGGTATAGCCTGCAAGTCTCAGGTAATGCGTGCCCAGGAAGGATAGCCTTCCATTCTGTGAGACTTCTGTTGTCCCAAGAGGAGACTTCATGTTTCAGTGTGCAGCCTGCAAGGAACTGGAGAAACCTGGGAATAAATTCCTCTTCCTACATGTGTGAGGAGACAGGTTAATGAGGGTTGGTCCTGTGAGGATAGCCAGCAGTTATGTTCTGAACCTGTTGGTCCCAGAGAGGTTTGCCTGCTATAATGGGAACTCTTCAATGTGTTGTCTGATAAGAACAGCTTCTCCAAGAAGGTGAGTTGCTCAGCTCTGTGCATGAGAGCTCTGCTATCAACATTGAGGATACTATGAGTGTGAATGTACTGCATAGTTTACCGCAGGGGACAAAACACTCCTGTGAAGAGTCTTTCAGTTGCAGTGGTGGAGTGGATGCTGTACGTGTCATGCTACAGAGTACTGGAGAAGTTGATTTTCAAATAGAGTGATAATACGTTTGGAAAAAAAATTAGTGTGTGCAAGGCAGATTCTGTGTGCAGTCTGAGCGGTGCATCTGTGATGGAGATCCAGAGTGGTGCCACTATAGATGGTGTAAGAGAAAATCATGCTGTGACTTGTAATCCCCTGTGATAAAATTTTCCAGTACTCTTAACTTGCATGGGTCACAAAAACTGCAGTGACAGTGAGAGGAGTGAGCTGCTAACACCGCTGAGGTGGGTGTATGCACAAACGATAGGAAGTTGATGGGGGCAATGTTTAAATCCCCAGATGGTAAAGAGGAGCAGAGGTCTGAGGCAAAGGAATAAATCTTTCCTGGAAGTATGAGGAAAATAGTCAAGATGAGTTATGTCCTGTACTGTGGGAGGACTTATTATGTGGAGTGCTTTGTCCAGCCAATGTCAGCTGCCCCATACTGTGTTGAGAAGGTGACTGAATTAAACTGATTGAAACACAGCAGTTTGGTTGAGTTGGAGACTCCAGAAGGAGGTAGACTGGCATTCCCTTGATGGTTGAGCAAGATACAGGAGTGTATCCCAGATAGAAACTGAAGTTCTCCATATGATAGGGCTGTGGGGAATGGGAAGGAACATCTCCACATTTGCTTCCAAAGGTCTGCTGCTAAATGGTGCAGGTGAAAACTGTGCACATGGTAGTTTCTCTGAGATTGGTGAGGACTCCTGTTTCAGAGATCGACACAGTTTGGGGCCCCTGTAGTGCAATATAGGCCTCCTCAAGTGGTCACCACAAGTCAAATACCTGTGGCAGCCTGTGAAGCTTAGGTGAGTGCCAGTGACCCCTGTAGTCCGGCAAGGACATTACATGGAAAAATGGAAACAGGCCATGAAGGTGGTGACATCCTTGCAGCAGAGTGTGCCTACGTCGTGCCACCAGTAGTAAGTGGCAGTGAACTGTCTGTGGCCAGTTATGAGGTGAGCGCATGGTATGAGCCCATGGCTGAGCTGTTTTTGGAAAATTTAGTCTGTGCCCCTGATGATGTAGCGGGGATGTTGCTCCTAGCAACAGGTCCCAAGGAGGAAAAGGGAAATGGGGAATGTATGGATGTCTCTGATGCTGTCCAGCAGAACTCAGGAGGTATGTCTCTGGGCTTATGGAACAGGTGGGGGAAAAGGGATTTCCCGGAGAAAAGTGGCGTGCTTCCCCAGAGAAACCAAGCGCGATATAAGCTGTGTGAGTCAGATTCCCTCTGTTGGAGTTTTCATCCTGGAGGAAGGTTGTGCGATGTGAAAAAGACCTACGGCCTTATTCAGAGGGGGAGGGTATGTGACAGGGCAACTACAGGTAGTTACCTATTTCTATACCCGAGTTCTCTATGCAACATGCCACCAAGGATACCTGGCCTTGGTGAAATAAGAGCCAGCCGCATGTATTGTCAGCCTCACTAAGTGGTTGGCAATGGGATAGTATTAGTGTGGCTTTTCAGCCGTTCCTGGGTCGGCTCTTATTGGGAGTAGACAATGTGTCGGGTGTGCGTCTACTCCCCATGGTCCAGGCCAGGATTTGGAAAGGTCTCGGGTTTCCTATAGGGGCCTTCAGGTGTATAGAGGGTGTGGTTCGCTTCCTGGAAGTGGAGCGGCGAAGAGCTGAAGAGAGGCTCTCACCCTAGAGGCTTGAGGCCAGCAGGTGGCTGACCTCTGAAAGCCTAAACCAGTGGAGACTGGTGAACGGTCCTTGTCTGTCGTGAATAGTTGTGCTGTCCCTATGTAGAGAGGCTACATGTGTAGTGAGTGGCCAGACGGCCAGGGTATTGTTTACCTGTGTTTTCTGTACAACGTGTGCTGTGCTAAAGAAATAAAGCTGGTGGAAGCCAGACTGAAGAAACCCGGTATCCAAATGCGCTATGTGAAAGTGCCAACCGTTCTACCAAAGGACGGCGATCCAAGAGCGGAATATCCCCTGGGACGACCCAAGATGGCGGCCGGAGGCAACACAAGTAAATATACATATACACACACATAAATACATCTTTCAGATTGGCTGGTGTGGCAGGCACACTCTGGGACTTGTAGTTCTACAGCAGCAGCTATGGAACTACAAGTGACAGCCTACCACACTAGATATGCTTTAAATCTTAGTGTGCTGCTCTGTTTGTCCTGATCATGCTGACCCTTTAGGCCATGTTCACACGGCTTAATCCTGGACATATTTCAGTCCGTAATTACGCGCCGGAGTGCGCAAATTACGGGCTGAATACGTCCTAGTAACTACGGTAAACCACAGTTCTCATAGAGGACTATGGATTATGTCTCTCCTGCCCGCTTGGCGAATCCGCCGGGCGGGGAGATAATTGACATGTGAATTACCAGCGGCGTATACGCGCCGCTGGTAATGAAAGTCTATGGGCCGGCAAGGTGCCCCCTCCCCCGCTCCCGCCCCCGGCCACACGGCGTAATTACATCCCGCAGGTAAGCCGTGTGAACCAAGCCTTAGATGCAGCAGTACATGAGGCTGTGGCCTCTAAAGGATTAAGTAACGGTGCTGCACATGCTTCCAGTCTACTACCACTGGATTGCGGGGTGCCAAGTGGTCCTCATGACAGCCAGAGGCCTAATGAAGACCTCCATGGATGCCATGATGCTATTTATATTGCACCCTGCATAGCCATTGTTGTATAATGTTCGCAATTCTAAAATTTACCTTTTATTAATAAATATCACTAAAACATCTCCAGAGAGGCCAGTGTAACAGCTGAGATCCAACATCTATGGATATCCTCTAGACATTCCCCTAATGAACCCTCATCGATCTATAGAGGGAGAAACGCGTTGGTAGTGGATGAGTATACATAAGGATAGTCAAGTTTATATATTGGTTATCTGCCTTGTGTGTAGTTTTCTATCATGTGTTTGTATTATTTTTTCCTGCTTTAATCTAATATTTAGTGCAGTGGACCATTAGAATCAGCCACCAGGAGGTGGGGCCGCTCTTTCTCAGGGCGATCACACCACTTGTACCTATAGGATTATAATAGTGGTGAGCGTAGGCCGATATATTACATCATAATTAACCGTAATTTATCTACCCCTTTTTCTGTTTTAAATGTCACTGGCTTTGTTGTATTGTGGTGTATAATTTTGATGTTTTAGTGATATTTATTAATAAAAGGTAAATTTTAGAATTGGGTTAGTTTAGTTAGCTGTGATTTGTTTTGTGGGATTTACACCCTTTGTTATCTTATTTTTTTCTGTGATTTGTTGTATACTGTTCGGCAATATCTTATTACTCCAGAACAACATACAACTGATCGCACCCCCTGTTGCCAACTACCCTGGGGGGACTACAAGTAAAATAAAAAAGATGTCAAAATAAAAAGAAAAAAGGTTCAAAACATCCCCCTTTTGCCATTTCACAAATAAAAGAATAAGAAGGGTAGAAAAAGTTCCACATAATTGGTATCGCTGCGTCTGTAAAAGTCCAGTCTATTAAAATATAACATCATCGCTGTTTGGCGGTCATAGTGGTCTCAATGTAATGGTTTGTATCCAGTAACAGTACACTGGTTATACTCAGTCTCTTTATGGGGGTGATATGTGGCGGTATTATTTGGTCTTTGTATATTGTTTTTATTTGACAATATCTGTTTTCTTATTTTTTTCCGGTCCGTGACATGCAGACAGTATGTGGCAGTATTTTTTTGGTCCATAACAGTATGATGATATTAGTCACTATATAGTGGTGACATTTTTTGGCCCTTGTATACATTGTGACCTGCAGAATACAGATAACATGTCAATTAAACTGTAAGGTTTAAACTGTAACAAAAACTAAACCCAAAAAACAAAAGTGCAATTGCATTTGTTTTCCTGTTCACCCCACAAATATTTTTTCTTTGAGGGGAGGGCAATAGGGGGCAGAGGCTTTGGATCCATATTTTTTCTTTGTTTCCGCTACCTGGTTTCATTTAAAATTAATGCGACAATCCCTTTAAGCAGAAATAATTTCGCGCAGCGCGCTACACCCAGAGTAGGGAACCTGTTGTTAAAAAGTATTGTCCACAGCCATTGTCCAGGGGTAAAGGAGTCCAAGCTTAAATTTTGCACCCGGGCTCATGAGTCCTTAGCTACGCCCCTGAACAGCAGCCTTGCTTATTAGAGTTGAAAATAATTTTAAATGTATTATTATAATAAAGCGTTAATCATGTGCTAGTCAAGGGTTAAAATTAAAGAGAACCTGTCAAATAGGTTATGCCCCCCTTGCTGAGGACAGAACAAGCTACTGTCAGACCTGCTGTTTCCAGCGCTGTGTCACTTATTCTGTAAGATGCTGGAGTTTTTGTGTATTTAATGCTCAAATCTGCAGTTTTCAGCCAGAAGAGTCATTCGAAGAGTCAGTTTTTTTTTTTTTCAAACCCCGCCCACCTGAGGCTAGCCCCGCCCACCTCAACTGACAAACCTATTACTTTGAATAGGTAGAAACATGTGAATAACTGACAGTGGGCAGGGATAGCATTTTGTGGGCGGGGCTAACGCCTGCTCATGAATAGGATTTGAGGGGCACATGCTCTAAAACTACAGCATCTTACAGAATAAGGGACACAGCACTGGAAACAGCATGTCTGACACTGGCTTGTGCTGTTCTCAGCAAGGGGGGCATAACCTATGTGACAGGTTCTCTTTAAGACAGCAAAACGGGGCAGATTTCTTAATGCGGTTTAATACTTAGACAGTGTAAACTTAGAATAAATAGTCTTACAATGTGCCACATTGTAAATCTCCCGCATGTTTATAGACAATCGAGTCTAAGCTTAGACAAGCTATTAGTTGGCTTAGTTTATGCTACAAATTGCAGCAAAATCTTTGCCCCATGTCTCACCATGTGCTCGCGGCCATTTTAGAAAAAAACAATTCATTGCCATGAATCACCAGGAAATTTAACTTTGTACAGAATCACATTTTTCCTGAAATTCTAAATGAATTCCACTTTGTTAGAATCGAGTTGTTGATCTCTAGTTATAAGCATACAGTACTGGACCCAGAGCTTCAGTCTTCTTTATTAAAGGGGATGTATCACTTCATCAGTTTGTTTGTTTCCTTGTACTTTCAGTTCATGAAATCCAGGAACGTTTTTTCCCCTCCCAGCTGGGTGTTTCTTAACTGAAGGGGGGGATGACATCATCCCCCCTTCACTGTTCATGGTCGCTCCCGAGTCAGTGTGCTCTTCCCCCCCCTGTCTGAGTCCACATGTCACTGTGTCGTTCCTCTCCCTATGCAGTCTTATTTTGTAAGAGCTGTTTGTTTACATAGCACACCCTGCACTCAGTCTAGACAAACTTCTATGAACTCAGAGCACTGATCTTTTCTCCTCTCACAGCTGTAGGTTTGTTACAGTTGAATCCAGTCTTCTATGAACTCATCCAGAGCAGCACAGATTTGTCTCCTTTCTTTGTTTACACATAGGAGCATTAGGCACCAAGCACAATTCTGATGTTTTCTGATTGCAGAAGCCGCTGCAGTGTTACTTTTGGGCTCCTGGCTGTGCAGAGTGAAATGTTGCCGGCCCCTTATTCTGAGTGAGAGAGACAGGTATGCATGATCTCGTGAATACGACCGGGGGCCAGACACAATGTAAATTAGTAGAGCCATCAGCCAATGAAATGAAAGGAGGTGGGATCCAACCGACACTGGGGAACAGTGTTTACACAAAACGAAGATGAGGCAGACTGTGAAAGCAAGACAGCTTTGCAAATGACATCCAATTGCAAAGTTGCTTGTTTTCACTGTCCTCTTATTCTGAAGACCATTTAATCAAATGATACAACCCCTTTAAATATGCAAAGAAGGAAAAAGAAGTTGATCCAGTGCGGTACCAAGAAATATTCCGTTTATTGTAGACACATCAAAATGAGGTAGCAAAACAAAGATCCGCTTCCATGTTTCAGACCACTCGAGCCCTTGGTCTTAGCTGTAAGTGGATTTTGACTTGCAACCTGGTATTTATGCTTCTACAATAAAAGTTGGAAGATTGCTTTGTGCCACGGAGGATTATCGATTCCTGTTATTTTGGTATCATTTTATCAGTGGCTTGTGTTGGATCTGTAAGGGCTGTGTGGGTGAGATAGTCATTTCTTGCTTATTTTTTTTAATTAAATATGCATACCTAAATTATCTCTTATTTAAAATATATGATCCTCTATAAATAATATCTATACAGTTGAGTTACAATATTATGATGACCACCTAATATTCAGAGTAGCCGCCGTGTGCAGGATGGACAGCTGCCAGACGGGCTGGAAGTGACTCTAAGGTCCTGGTAGATTGTCTCTGGAGCCATGATCACTGCATCCCACAGGTGCTGGACGATGTGTGGGGGAGGATCCATACAGCCAACACGATGATGGAGGTGATCCAACAGATGTTAAATTTAGTTGAAGTCTGGGGAATTAGGGGGCAGGGTAGTACTTGGAAGTCTTGGTCATGCTCTTTTAACCAATGTTGTACATTTATAGCTGTGTGACAAGTCACATTGATTTTCTACAATATCCCATCCACCCTAGTGAAGACAATCAACATGTACGGTTGGATGTGATTTGTAAGGATGGATTCATACCCAAATCATATCAGCTTGTCTTCCAGATAATGCCCACAAAAACATCCCCCAAACCATAATGCTGCCACCACCAGCTTGTCTTCTTCCAGCAAAGGTTGCAGGGTATTTGTTCTCTGATGTTTCTCAACTGACACACCAACATTGATTCAATGAAGTAGAAAATGTGACTTGACAGAGAAGGCCAATCTGCAGAGGTCTAATTCTGGTACTGCTGTAAAAATTGAAGCCTTTTATGCTTCTTTAACTTGGTTAGCAGAGGTTCAGGGCTCATTGCTCGGGAGCTTATCCCCAAAAGGTTAACAAACTCTGTTTAGAATTTACATACCCCCCCTGGTTCATTTTGTTTATGGTCTTCTCCACTCCATTATGTTGGTCTGCACACAGGCCCCTTTGTAGCCGAATCATTGAAACCCGGGTACATGGCGTTTCACCGTTTCCACATCGCTTATTCGTTACTTAATGAGCTATGCACTGTTGACATCGAAAGTAGTTAGTTTTCAAAGTCTCCGGCTGGAGGGCCCAAGTCCTTTAAAAATCACCTCCTCTTTCCTTTTTCTCTTTTCCTCATCTTCTCTCTAAATTCTTTATAGATGTTTAGAGAAAGAATATTCTGCTTGTTAATTTTTACAATCTGAAGGCTTCATAAACTTGGTGAAATAATTTGTAGACTTAAATAACACCCTTATTTTTTAATTTTTTTTTTTATATATATTTGATATGAGTCAAAAATATAAGTCCTTGTAATTTATTTATTACGGAAAATGAATCAATATCAGATATCATTGAGTGACAAAACTATGTGAACTTTCAGGATTAAGGGCGCATCCCCACGGCAATGGACAAATACCGGTCGGTTTAGTCGACCGGTATTTGTCTGGTTTGTGTGCCGTGCACTTGGCCGCGGGAGGGAAGGCTTTTTTCCGCAACATGCACATATTCCATCCGAAAACCGGACAGAAGAATGAACATGTAAATGTGTTTCGTGCGGGCCTGCAGGGGAAAAACCCCCCAGCAGAAAACCCGTCAGTGGGGATGCTGCAGGGTTTTCCATAGGACCCCCTTGTGCCTGAAAAAACCGCCTTAAAAAACCCGGGCCCAAACCCGTGTGTGGGGGAAAGCCCTAAACGAGCTTTACACAGCGCAGCTTTGGTGCGTTTTTTCTGTGCCCAATTTTTAAAATGCTTTTTTAACCCCAAACTTTTTTAATTTAACTAAACTTTTGGAAAGTGGTAACAGTTGTTTGTATCCACAAGACTTAAAAAACAGTAAATTTATTTTCTTAAATTTAAACCCTTTTGAACAATTTTAAAATAACTGAAAGAATGGTAAAAAAGGCAGTTTAAATTTGGGGAAGTTAAACTACCCAAAACTGCGCTGTGTGAAAGCCCCCTAGCAGAAAATTTGAAGGTAAAATTTGAGTTAGGGGGTTTTTAAAAATCAAAGGCTGAAAAGGTTGGGAGGGACACCTTTTTTTTTTAAAACCCTTTGGGGGTTATGTTCAAAACGGCTTTTTTTTGGAGCAAATTTTGCTGCGAAATTTTGTGGCGAAATGCACTTTAAAGGCAGGGAAATGCGCCCCAAAATTTAAAGGTTATCCTTTACCCTCTAAAAAGCATCACTCTAGTCAGTCATGATTTTTAGTCAAGTTAGTGAAACCCAACCCTTTAAAGGGTGTTTTTCTCCTTAAGGGTATTTTATATGCAGAAATTAATACCAGCATGTTGTATGAAGGATGAGGGGAAAAAGGGAATTTTAAAGGGAAAAGCCCTTGTCTCTCACCTAAACCCCCCCTTTCTTCTGTCAATTCCAGGTATGCATTTCTGTGGATTTAAAAACCCCAATTTCCCCTCTCCATGTCCCCGGGTTTTTAAATGCCCTGCTGGTCTTATTGAATGGTATGCATTTCTGTGGAGCTACAACCCTCAACTTCCCAACTCCTTTTTGCCCTTTTTTAAATGTCCTCCGGCCCTTATTAAAGGGGGTACACACTTTTGAAAACTTTGTGGGTTTTGGCTGTATCTCCTGCTGTGACGAGGCCAAATTTGTCTACCCACTATCACTTTTAATTTTTCCTTCGGGCTCCCCAATACCTCCCCCCCCCCACCCCCAATTTCACCCCTGGTAAGAGTGGGCAAGCTTCCTTTTTAAGCATGCACTCTAGTCGTCAGGGCTTTAGTATCGGGGTGCAATCCCCTTAAGTGTTGTATGCAGTTTAATTTTACCAGCATTGAAACCAAAAGGGGAAACCAAAGGGTTTAACCCCACCCCCTTTTTCCCCTCCTCACTCAAAAAAGCACCAAATATCCCACCCCCTCTACACAATTTTTAAAACCCCCTTTGTCTCCCCTCAAAAACACCTGCGCGGGGAAATGGTTTCCATATCCCCCCCTTCTGCCCTTACCCTCACCCCTAATTTAAAACTCTTAAACCTCGGGCACAACACTAAAAACCTTCCTAAAAAAAACCCACACAACCACCTTTTTCTCAACCCCAACAAATCTCCCACTCTAAACCTGCTTTTTCCTCGTTTCCGGGGGACATATCTCCCAACCCCGGGCCCCCTCAGCGCATCCCCACTGGGGCTTTCGGGCACCCTTTTACAGCCCAAAGAAAGCACACCCCCTTTATAAAACCACAAAAACCTTTCAAAGCCATCCCCCTCCCCCCTTTGCAGCCCCAAACCCCATGTCGGGGGCCCCTTTGGAATGCACGTTCGGTGTGCAACAAGTTCCCCTTCTTCCACGACCCCCCTTCACCTCAGGGCAATCTCCCCTTCCTTGGTTTAAACGGGAAAATTGGGCCCCTGAAAACCCCCCTAAAAATTTTCCCCCTGCTGCACTTTTCCTATGGTGGGCTCCCATTTTTACCCCAAACCCCCCCCCGGGGGAAAAAGTAAACATGGCGGGGGTGTGGGCCTTCTTCTGTCAGATCCCTTTTTCCTTTCTAAATCTTTCCCACCAGAAACCTTCCCTAAACCACCCCTCCTTCGGGGTGCATTCTGCCCTTTTTCTACTCCCCCCCCCAACCCCAAAAGGGGTTGTTGTCTACCAAACCCCCAGGCCCCCTGCCCCCCCCTTCCTTAAACCACTTTGTTTCCCGGCTCTCCACTTACTTGCCACCGACATCCCCCACTTTTACCCATGGGGTTTTTTCCCATTCCAATCGATACCCCCCCACTCCACTACTAACAAACTCCTGCCCACCCTCCTCTTCCTTTGGCCTCCCAGGTGGACCTCTGGAGCCACTCAAACAGAAACACACCGGGGCCCCTAAATCTTCCCCCCCTTTTGGTCCCCTATCAAAACCCTCAAATTTCCCTTCCTATCTCTGCCAAATCCCCTCCCCTTTCCCTCCCTCCATCCCCAAATCCACCTCCTCCCCCAAACCAAATTTTTCACACCCACGCGGGAAACCTAAAAAACCTTTAAAACCCCTTGCACTCTTTCCGACTTTTTTTGCCCCCCCTCTCCCCTTACCCTAACTTGCTGATCCAAAACCAGCCACCACCTTTCCCTTCAACCAAACCCAAACAAATCATTTCCCATTCTCTATGTTGCCCGCCCCCTCACACACAACAAAAACCCGCAAAATGAACAGAAAACCCCCTGTCAACAGACTCCCCCAAAACAGTGGGGCGAGCTTCCGGGAGTTGCCGAACGCTGCGGGGTAAAAACCCCCGCCCCCACCCTAAACTTCACCCCCATAAAAAGGGAACCCCACTGCACACATTTAAATCCGCATCACCTCGGGCCCAAACAAGATATTCACCACTTCTATCCTCCCGGGAAAAACCCCCCAAAAAATTTTTAAAAACCTTCAATCTCTCCTGCGTCCACCAGCACCCCCTCCCCATCTCTCCTTTTCGCAGATGTTTTTTGCAACTCACTTCCATAATAAAATAAATCTCATCGGGCAAAGCTTCCCCCACCCGTCCCCCCCAGCCTACCCCTATTCCCGCGGTGTCCCCCCCGCCCACCCATGTACCTGCTCATGCCTTCCCCCTCTTAAATCGTTCTCACCGGTAAAAACCCGAAAATCTCCCTATACTTTTCCAAACGAACCTCCCACCTGTAGTCTTTAAACCCCCTCCCATCTACCTCATCCCTGACCTTTGTGCTGTTATCATCCCCCCCTCAAATCATCTCTTCAATTTTTAATTTTAAAACCCCTTTGGCCCTCTTCCCCCTTTCCCCATTTTTAAACCCTGCGCCATCCCCCCCCATCCTAAAAAAAACCATCTCTTGAACCCCCCCACTTTCCAACTTCCCCCCCATCCCACCCGCTTCCAAATTCCCCCTCTTAAAATTTTTGAGAAAAAAGTCCCAACCCTTAATTTCCTCCCCTTCTCCCCCAACTTCCTCCTTGAACCCCCCCCCAATCGGGGTTCCGTCCCCACCACTCTACTGAAAAAACCCCCCCTAAACCAAAATCACCAACGACCCGCAATGGGGGCCCAAAACCTCACGCCACTACTCTGGGGCTTCTCCTCCTAGACCTTTCCTCTGCCTTTGGGGCACTGTCGGGCCATTCCCTCCCGCTAAAACCCTCCTCTCCTCCCCCGGGCCAAACACGGACTTGGATCTTTCCCCCGGTTCCCCTACCCCACTGATCGGCCCTTTTAGGCTCTTTATTCTCGGGTTTCCCCCTCCTCCTCTCGCCCCCCTCTCTGTCGGGTGCCCCCAAGGGGCAGTTCTGGGGCCCCCTACCTTCTCTATCTACACCTTTTGGGCCCCGGGACTAAAAGCTTCAAAACCCGGGTTTCAATTTCCCCTGTATGCAGATGACACCCAACTCTAAAACCTCTCCAGCCCAATGGCGCCTCTCTTTCTCTCCCGGATCCCTGGGCCCGTCCCCCCCCCTTTCCTCCTTCTTCCCCCCTCCCCCCCTCCTAAAAAATAAAACCCTTGGGGGAAAATGAAAATTTATTTCTTCCCCCCGTCCCCCTCCCCTCTCTCCACCCCATCTCTCTAAACACTGTTAATGGCTACAATTTTCTCACCAGCACCACAGGTCCCCCTGCCCTTTGGGGTAATCTTTGACCCCCAAACTGTTCCCTTTAAAAACCCCACAAACCAAACCTCCCCCCTCTTCTTGTCACCTCCCCCTAAAAATTTTTTCCCCAATCCGCTATTTCTTAACTCTGGGAAAACACAAAAATGCTTGTCCTTTCCCTCGTATGTCCCCCCTTCGACTACTTTTTAAAATCCTCCTCTTGGGCCCCCCTACCACCCCCGCTCCCCCCCCAAAACATCCTTTTAAATCTGTGCCCGCTGATTCACCTCTCTCCTCGCTACTTCCCCCTCCCCCTCCCCTCTTTCCGATCCCTTCACTGGGGTACCCCCTTGCCCCGCGAATCCATTCAAGCTAGCAACTTGAAACCCACAAAGGGTCTCCAAACCTCTCCCCTTTTTAAAAAATCTCTGCCTTAAACTCTAAAACCTCCCCTCACCCCAACCTCCGTTCCCCCACAGGAACCCTTTTCCTCTGTTTCCCCTTTTTCACCTCCTCACCTTAAACCCTCTCCCCAAAACTTCTCTCGTTTCTTCCCCCCCATTTGGAAAATCCTTTCCCCCAAAACATCAGACCTCCCCCTTTTCTCACCGGCTTCAAAAAGTAAACCCGAAAACCTACCTCTTTAGGGTTGCCTTTTAAAACCCAAATTAAAACCCGGGGGCAATGCTCCGCCCCACAAACATGTCTGCCCCCCACCCTTTTTGTCTCTTCACCCCTTCCCTGTAATTGTAAAGCCCTCGCGGGGGGGACCCCTTTTTTCCCCCTGTACCAAATTTTAGTCACTTATTTTTCCCCTTTGTAAAATTTTTTGACCAATGTTATTTAAAAGTACCCGCCTGAAATGTACAGCGCCCTGGAATCAAGGGCGCTCCAAAATAAATGATAATAATAATAATAATAATAATTATGCCTCACCCCCCTGCGCGTACAATATGATCATATTGTACGTGTGGGGAGATAAGTGCCATGTACGCGCGGGGAGATAAGTAATACACGTCTTTGGGGCCGGCGGGCTGTCGGTCCCCCGCGCCTCAGGGGTACATGCTAATCAGCGCAAGCTCACGAGACACACAGGATACATCGTTTGAACATAACCTAACTGCAGTAGCCATTTTTGACTTTGCTGACAGAGCCTAATTTTTTAAATCTGACGTGTAGGAATAACTTTTTGATACTTTTAACCATCCATGAGATTTAGAGATTATTTTCTCAGGACACATTGTGCTTTTAGCTAGTAATACATTTTGATCCATACAATGCTTGTTTATTTGTGAAAAATATCAAAATGTCTTGAAATTTTTTTAAAAAAATGGCATTTTCAAAGCTCAAAATGTGTACGGGCAAGACAGATGGACATAGACATAGACCAGTGGCATATGCATACTGAAAAAAAGGAGAAGTTTGAATAAAGAAGACAGACAGTTATACCACACTAGCATCTACCATATGTCTATTGTACATTGGCATTATTTTTTAAATGTCTTTATTTTTTTGTGATATTAGAGGCTTAGAAATTTAGTAATAATTTTTCATATTTTAAGAGAATTTGAAACAGATTTTATTAGGGACCAGTCCAATTCTGACATGGCTTTGAGAGGCCTATATGTTAGAAATCCCCATAAATAAATCTATCTAGGAAACTGCACCTCTTTCAAAATAGTATTTGGGAAGTTTATTAACTCTCTAAAAGTTTCACAGAAATTAGAGCAAAGTGGAGGCGAAATTTCAAAATTCCACTTTTTTTTGGTACATTTAAAAAGTTTAAACATGGAAAATAAGATACAGCTCACCGCATAAGTGATCCACCCCCTGCCCGTAATGAATCCAAAAAATAACGTACAGGTATCCAGCTTCGATCCAGGTATGGTAAAATCTTGTAATTTTATTTCATATTCAGATTAAAAGCGTACATGCAATACACCACATAGCAAAAATCGCTAACACGTTTCAGAGAAAATACTCCTTATTTAAAAGTTTATTCATTATTCACTGGAACAAGGTAGGTGTTACCAAGAAAATGCTATGTAATCTGGATTCCCCTGATTTAGATATATCCCATGTGAGGTCTTAGTGCGCTATTTGATTCGAACACAAACTTCAGAATGGGCGAAGCACCTACAGGATTTTGAAGTCTCATTTTCATTACAATATTTTTTAGGCACCATTACGGCTTTGCGACCATCCTAAGGTGCTAAGACATAATCAACCCCCAAAAACCTCTTTTGGGGAAACCACACCCCTTAAGGAAATATCAGGGTGCATGGTATCACCCCACGGTGTTTTCCCCCATTTTTTTTGATTAGGGTGTAAAAAAATTTAAAAAACTATTTTTCTCCAATAATCTGCATTTTTTAAATGAGAATGTTTCCTTTTTACAAGGAATCCTGGGAAAAAAACAAACCAAAAATTTGTTACGCAAATTTCTTTTCCAAGTTCACAATATCTATGTGTGGGTATAAACTGCTGTTTGGGTGCAAGGCAAGACATACAAGGGAGTGAGCACTATTTGATTTATGGAACACAGATTTTGGTGGCCAAAATGTCGATTTGCAAAGTAGGGGAAAAAAAAAACCTTTCAGAAAGTCACCCCTTTTTTGGATTAAAACACCCACAAACTCATCTTTTAGTGTATTGGCTTTTTTTGGGGGAAGGTTTCCCCCGCGTTCTTTTTTAGCATGAAATGGGGGAAAAATAGAGCCCGCATGTTTTTTTTTGGGGTTTTAAATTTTTTTTTATTGCGTTAGTAAAATTACAACTATATAAATGTTATATAGTTTTTTAAGTCTCATTACTTTTACACAATATGATATCATTTGTAAAAAATTAAGTGTTTATGTCGTTATAGTCTGATACACAATAAAAACACTTTTATTTGAAAAAAAGCATGCTTATGCATCACCATAGTCTGAGAGCCATAATTTTTTAAGTTTCTGTGAAAGGGTTTTTTTTTTTTTTGTTTGCAGTTTGGGATTTGAGGTTTTTTTTTTGGTACCTTTTTTGGGAGGACAAAAATTTTTTTTAAATTGCTTTTTAAGTCCTTTTTTTTAAGGGAAAGGGGGGGTTTGAAAAACAAACTGAAATTATATTCAGCAAGAGAACCCACCCAACCTTTTTTGCAGGGTTCTCTACCAAGCCAGTGCCCACTAAAAACCCCAAACCCAAAAGCTTTTACAAAAAAGGGAAAGGCCCCCCTTTTTTCCCGAACACATGTGCCAGGAGCAGCGTTTGGGAAACAGAGCGCCTTCTTGTTGCGCCGCTGGACTTTGGATTCAGGAACAATCGACGTGGTAGAGACCTGCAAGAGGTTTGGAGTGGGTTCTCTCTGCATAATATTGTATTAGTAATTGTGTCAAGCTGTGTCCTGTCGCTGTAGGGACAGCTTGATGGTATGAATACATTACTATATCGGCACTCTGTATATTAGTGCATGGGATATTTGTGATTTTTGGCATTATGTTGAATTCTGTTTATCTAATAGTGATATGGTCTTCCATCGTTTGATGTATCACTATATTAATATCTAGCTATTGTCCCTATGGACATTCTGTACCATTGCATCACACAGAGTGTTTCATATGCATGCAGGTAGAGCTTTGTACATAGCAGACTCTGTGTTTGTCTTATTGGACATGTTTCCCACTCCCCTCTATACCCTCGTGTATTTGCAGTTTAGTGGTTTGGAGCAGTTCCCTGTTTAGGAGATACCATACTCCTGTATTTTTAGGAGACATCATACTCCAAGGGTCCATTTGTGTGTCTGACACCTGGTGTATCTATATCCTCTTAGATTTCAATTTTAATGTTTTCCTTTTGGTCCTTGATTCAGCTTTTGGCTTATTTCCAGTCGTACCCATTTGTATCTCCTTATATCTGTCCCCTGATGTGATGATTATGGGTAGAGATGGGTGAATCAATTCTAACGAAGTGGAATTCGTTTAGAATTTCAGGGAAAATTTGATTCTGCACGAAGGCAAAGTTCATGATGATTCGCAGGAACGAATCGTCTTTTTTTCTAAAATGGCTGTGACGTGGGACAGAGAACTGTGGGAGGAGGAAAGGAAGATCCTCAATGTCGTGTGCAGACATGAAGCCAATCAACAGCCAGCGGGCTTCTGTGCCGTCACAGCCCTATAAATACGGCAGCCATCTTAAATTCTGCCACTTGTCAGTGTGTCTCCTATCGACAAGGATCTGGCTGCTGCATCACTATATTGCACTCGGTGCAAAACAAAGCTGTTTTTTGAGCTACTGGGGTGAAAGACCTTCACAAGTGTGTGTCATATACACACCTTTTCCTGAACCAGCGTTTTTTATTTTGTATGTTTTAGTTTGTGGGGTATTCTCCCTAAAGTCCAGGAATGGTGTATTTCTGCACCATATATGCCTGAAATCCATTTGGTTCTTTCTGTACGGTATTTTATACCCAAGCGTTAATTTATCCTCTTGTTTGTGGGGTAATTTGAGTCAAATACAGGGTGTGTGTATTTCTGCCCCATACACGCCTGACATCCATCTTGTTCATTCTGTTGGATATTTTATACCAAAGGGTTAATTTGTAAAGAAAAGAGGATACCAGCTCAAAAAACTGTAGACGCACGGATATGCGTAGAGCGCAATCTTAACGATAGATGAACAAGATGATGAAATATCCAGCATCATAAAATTCAACGTTGATTTTTATTTAGGCCCGTAACACATGAACATAGATCCAACAAATGTTAAAACCACCAACGCGTTTCAGGCCTCACAGGCCCTTCCTCATGGCATGGCAAAACATATGTAAGCACACATTTATATAGACATAGACAAACCAATCAAAACAAACTATTAAGAGCATGTGATCAAACATGTGACATAAACACAGTTTAAATGTTAAACACAAGTATATATTTATTCTAGTAGTGCAATACCAAATCCGTCCTTTTGTTAAGGCCCAATGGTTGGTATGTTTTGAGGAGAAAGATCCAAAAAGCCTCGTGGTGCGAAGCTTCCGGATATGATCTCCTCCTCTCCTGGGCAGTGTAACCCTTTCCAACCCGATAACTGAAAACATGTCAGTACCGCGGTTGTGATATTGAATACAATGGGCTGATACAGCAGGCATTCTGTGAAGCTCATTGGACCTTACATCAGAGATATGCCTACGTATTCTCACTTTGAAAGGACATAAAGTAGATCCAACATATTGTTTTTTACATGAGATTAAATAAACTATATATGAGGAGTTACAGTTGATAAATGCTCTTATGTTATATTTCTCATTTGTAACGAACGATGTAAACTGCAGTGTGATTCTAATATAGGTACAGCAGATACATCTAGTGTGGGAACACCGATAGCAGCCTTTGAAATTTAACCATGTAGGTTTAGGTTTAACAGATGGTAAAAGAGATTTGAATAAACATATACTTGTGTTTAACATTTAAACTGTGTTTATGTCACATGTTTGATCACATGCTCTTAATAGTTTGTTTTGATTGGTTTGTCTATGTCTATATAAATGTGTGCTTAATCTAAAGTGTTTAACCACCACCAACATGTCAAGTCACATGCAGCGAAAACATGAGTTGAAATGGAGGGAACACTTGGCAAAAAAATACCACACCGATCCCGGGCTTCCAACCACTGTCACACCCACTGTCTCCGCTTCCTCCTCCTCCGCCACTTCCAAGGCCAAGCGTTCCTATGCTGTCCATGTCCCTGAGCGGCATGAGCAAGGATCAGCCTCTGTTTCAGCCTCCACCGTCCCCCGAGTACCACCAGCACCACCAGAGACGCAGCCGACACCTTCTCCTTCCACTAGTGTGACCTGCACGGCGTACAGCGGCCAGTCTAGCAGCCAGCCTTCCGTGTACCAGGTGTGGGAGCAGAAGAAACACTTCAACCCAAACCATCCCAAAGCCAAAAGCCTGAATTTCGGCATTGCAAGGCTTTTGGCCTTGGAAATGTTGCCTTTCTGCCTGGTGGACACAGACGGGTTCCGCCACGTCATGACCCTTGCCTGCCCCTAATACCAGATGCCGAGCAGGCTTTTCTTTTCCTGAAAAGCCGTCCCTGCCCTGGCCAGCCACGTGTCATCTAAAATCTCCAGCGCGTTGTCTGCATCTGTGTCCGGCAAAGTCCATCTGACCACCGATACATAGACTAGTAAGCACGGTCAAAGCCTCTATATCTCTGTGACAGCTCACTGTGTGAGTTGGGTAGATGTCTCTGGTGGTGACGGTGGCTCTCAGGCTCAGCGCACACTCATCTCGGCCTCCCTGTCAACCGTCTCATTGTTGACGTGGCAACACGCTGGAATTTCACCCTCCATATGCTCCAGCGATTGTGGCAGCAGCGTAATGCCATTACGCAATATGAAGTGGCGCATGGCCTGACAAGCAGCGGTGTGGACCTCAGGGTGTTGAACCACAGAGAGTGGAGGCAGGTGAAAGAGCTCTGCACCATCCTTGTGTGTTTTGAAGAAGCCAACAAAATGGTCAGTGCGGACAATGCCCTTGTCAGCATGAGCATTGTGGTGATCTTAGTTCTGGAACAAGTGTTGGAAACTCTGAAACAGCAGGTCCCACCAGCGACGGAGGAGGAGGCGGCGGACACAGAAGCGGACACAGAGCCTTTCTCTCCGTCGGATCAAGAAGGCCCAACAGTTTCACAACTTTATCGGTCTTTGTTAGGCAGTGGTTCTGGGTCCAGGGCTGGTGCAGGGCGGCACTTGAGCTCTCGGGGTACAGCATCTGAAGCAAGTCAGGGCTGTGTTGATGCTGAGGAGGAGGAAGCGGAGGAGGATGAAGCATGGCTGGACACCGACGGTACCAATGTCCCTGCCTTGGAATGGATTTGAGGTGGAGGAGGAAGACGAGGAAGATCAGTTTACTAGTGCCCCTCAACCCCGAGGGTTTGGAAATCAAGGCTCCATCTCTCACATGAGTGATTGGATGCTCCATTTCCTCCAACATGATCCTTGCATTAGGGCCATCAAAATGACCACCAGTTACTGGGTGGCCACCCTCCTCGATCCCCGTTACAAAGTGAAACTCAGCACTTTCCTTCCACCCACCCAAATTGAGAGCAGAATGCAGGAATTTGAGATCACGGTGGAACAATGTCAGCAACGTGACAGCAGTCGAGTGGCAAGTAGCCGTAGCGGCAGCAACAGCAGACATTGTGGCAGAAGCCTAATGGGTGACCTCTGGTAATCCTTATTTACCGCCTCACCAATGCCTGTAATGCAGGGCACACATCCAACACACAGAGATCAGCTTAAGATCATGGTGCACGACTATCTGCATCTCAACACCGATGTTTTTGGATATGTTCCGGACCCAATTGACTTCTGGGTATCCAAAATGGACGAATGGCCCGAGCTTGCTCACCACACCATAGAGGTGTTGTCCTGCCCAGCAGCCAGCGTCATATCTGAGCGGACCTTCAGCACAGCTGGAGGAGTCATTACAGACAAACGCATCCGGCTTTCCACTGACAATGGGGTTTGTTTGACTTTCATTAAGATGAATCAGGCGTGGATCTCAGATGATGTTGTGGCCCCAATTGCCGAGGTCACCGATTAGTTTCCGGTCTACTTCACATTCCACTTCCAAAAGAAATGGTCCTCTTGAAAAAAACACTGTCAATGGTTTTGGGGTCATGGTGCTGTGAAAAACAGCTATAATCCAGGTCCTTTGGAACAGAAATGTGGTTTCTAAGTGGCATTTCTTCCTCACAATTTTAACAGTGGCTGAGAAGTCATTTTTTATAATTTTTGGGGTCATGGTGCTGTGCAAAACAGCTATAATCCAGGTCCTATACTAAAAAATGTGGTTTGTAACAGGCATTTGTTCTTCACAATTGTCAACATTCACCGAAAGGTCATGTTTCGAATTTTTGGGGGCATGCTGCTGTAAAAAAAAGCTATAACACAGGTCCAATTGTAAAAAAAAGGGATTTGTAACAGCCATTTGTTCTTCACAATTGTCAACATTCACCGAAAGGTCATGTTTCAAATTTTTGAGGGCATGCTGCTGTCCAAAACAGCTATAATACAGGTCCTACTGTAAAAAACTGTGGTTTCTAACAGGTATTTATTTTTTACGATTGTCCTTTTTTTTTTTTTTTTTTTTTTACAACCAGGTTTTATAGGTTAGGTGATCAGTACACAGACACTATGAACAATCTGTTCATTTTCACCTTAAACTCTAGTAGAATGGAAATCTATGAATAAAAACATGAATGAAGAAATGAAAAATCTGAATTAAAAAAACTAGCGGCTTTTTCAACTCGAAGTTCAAAATACAAGTTGTTTTTATTGTAAAAAATAACAGAGCTGCCCTCGTACCAGTATCTGCAATGCATTAGCTTAACCCGTTCTCTGCAAAGGGAGATGGTGAAGAAAAAAAGAATCGTGAACACAAAAAACAATGCAGCCGCTCTGGGGAGTGACATGGTTGACAATTTAACCGATTTTTATCGTAGTAATTTTTTTCATGACTTCCCAGTACTTCACATCACACTCACTACACACTCGAAGGTTTCAAAAAGATTCACAGCACTTTTACATAGTTACTGAAATGAAAATAAAATACCACTACCCAAAAATAGGAAAAATAGGGTAACATACTTAATACAATTGAAAAAAATGAAAAACAAAGATGTGGTGGGGTTCCCTCGTATTTGAAAACTGTGTTTTCTAGAAATAAACTACTTAAAAACTTGCATTAACAAAATAGCTGATAAAAATATTCCTCTGAATTGTACAAGGGAGGTACAGGAAGACTTGAACAGATGTAGGTTATTCAGAGGACATGGAGTATGGAGCACATTCGCCATCCCAAGAACAGAGACAATTTCCGTTGAGTAAAACGAGAAAAAGAAAGCCAAGGAAAAGGGCACCTGGGTGAAACAGGAGCGTCAACCAACAGCGTTTCCAAGTGTAGTTCAATTGGTCCGCACTCATACGGAGAGTCAAGCGCTCTCGTAGAGGCAGAAATTTCTCAAGCGCTACCCAGGTCTTGACTGTCTTCTGAGGAAGGATCGAGGTCTTAGCTCACACTTCCGCTTCCGCACTCTTTTTGTTGCTGTGTCAAAAGGGCCTTTTTGCTGTGTTAATAGATGACTGATGACAGCCCTGGCTCTCACTGCACCCACTGTAACTCCGGCCCTGCTAGCTGAACCTGCGTGTTAATAGATTACGGCCGCCAGCAACCATTCGTTGCTCATAGCAACCAATCAGAGCCCACAGCGACCAATCAGAGCTCAGAGCAACCAATCAGAGCTCATAGCAACCAATCAGATCCCATAGTTACCAATCAGAGCCCATAGCAACCATTCAGAGCTCAGCTTTTATTTTTTCAGAGAACTATATGAAATGAAAGGGGAGCTCTGATCAGTTGCTATGGGTTCTAATTGGTCGCTATGCGCTCTGATTGGTCTCTATGGGCAACAAAGAAAGTCTTAGAACTAGACAGTTTTCATACATAAGGCCCAGTGTGCAAGCCCGCTACATAGCCCCTTACGGACAATAGCATATACCCATACAGCCATTGTCGGTAATCGGTTAATATGTAAATGGTGCTAAAGCTTATGTTAGAGCAGAGATTCACTGGCGCCCTGCCCGCCATTCTCATCCACGGCAGGATTTGGCCCTAGGTGCTTTTTTTAGGGAGGAGGGGGGTCAGCAACAGGTGGAAAAGGAATTTGTTTCACCCCTACGGGAGGTGTCTCTCCAGGGGGTGGGGGCCAGTAATGACCTTGTGATGACCCCTGCTCCTCCCTCTGTATGACGTGGCAGCACGGCATTGGTCAGCAGAGAAGCTGCTTCTCCATTACAGAGCCAGCTACTATCCAGCCAATCAGCAGAGGGCAGACACTGGCCAACTGCCGCGGGGGATGGGCGTGTGGTGACCAAGCGCAGCATTGACCATAGAGGCGCAGGCAGCATCCTGCACCTGGCTGGAAGTAGTAGTGCTACAAGAACTGACAGGTGAGCAGATATTCATAGTGTAGAGTGGTATAAATAAATATTGGGGTCATCCTGAGTCCTGGCATGAGGGGGTCGTCTCCACTCCTGGCATGAAGATGGGGTGGTCTCCGCTCCTGGCACGGAGGGGTGTCTCCAATTCTGGTATGGGGGGTGTCTCCACTCCTGGCATAAATAAAAATGGTCTGTTCGGGAATCGCATTGCCAAATATGGAGCTTACTAGGACCGAGCATGGTGCACAACTATCAGGAGCTGCAGAACAACTACAAATCCCAGCATTCCATGCGACATGACGGGGTCCTTCCTGGCAGAAAAAAGTCTGTCCGTAGTAATGCCTGACAGAGAACGTGCACTCGAAGCAGCAGCAGCAGCAGCACTTGCCTCTCCCAGAACACCAGCGTCTCGTCATGCGGGGTCTGGTCCGTTGCTCGGTTCCCGGGCCTCCTCTATGTTGGTAACACAGCAGGTCGCACAGTCCCTGCATTACAGGGGCCTGACCCACAGCAACTCCTCCTCGCCTGCTGCTTACCAGACAGATTAATGGACGCATCACTCCCCCTGCAGGTAGGTCTGTGTCACTGCACGCGCGGTGAAGTCATTCTTTGCGTCTTTCAGGCTCAGATTACGGCAGTTGCTATAAAAACCTATTGGGGGAGCTGTCGGCTATTGAGCCTCTTTCTAAACTTCATTGTTTACTGTAATCTCAATGAAGGGCACTCTTCCTTTATGGTATGGGGATGGGCGCTACAAGCCGCCATGTATAGCGGCATCTTATCGATTTATATGTCCATCATCCCATTTGCTTCCTAAATTTGTATCCATCTTTGCTGTGGCATCTAAGGGGTTAAACAGCCTGTGATGTAACCGGTGGGTGTTAGCTGCAATTAGCACCCACAGAGCCCCTTACCAGCATCAGGACGTACCCATATGTCCAATGGGGTTACAGAAATGAAACCGACTGTCAACCCCTAAAATGGACCGCTGCACGGATTTCCCGCCGGACGGTTTTTTAGACCGCCAGAGTTCTGAAAAACATCGTACATGTTCATTCTTCCGTCCGGTTTTCGGGCGGAATATGAACAAGTCCATGCAAAGGGAGAGTGCTTTTCTCCGCAAACAGCGGCGGCCGTGTGCACGGCCCCAAAACAGTACAAATACCAGTCGGGTGATCCGACCGGTGTTTGCTCTCTGCCATGGGGACGTACCTTAAGGGTATGTTGGATACGTGTCCGATACATTTTTTCAATACATTAATTAACACATTGAAAATCAATCCAAAACTGCATCTAAAAAACATATCCAAAGACGTATCTGCAATACGTTTCTAGATACGTATTTGATGCGTTTTTCAACCTTTTTTTTAATAAGTTTTCTTTCAAATTAACCCATAAACCCCTATTATTATCAGACATTCAAATTTGGAACCAACACATTTTTCGGATGCATGAAATGCATTCAAAAACGTGCCAGAGAGTGTGGTACGTTTTTGAGCCTCTAAAAACGTACACCGTTCTTTCCTATGCGGATTTGACATGGAAAAAAACGAATCAACAATTGACATGTCACTTCTTTGAATGCATGTGTTTTATGGAATACAAAAACTTATGTAAAAAATGTATCGTGTGAACCAGGGCTGTGGAGTCGGCAAGCCAAAACCCCCGACTCCGACTCCTCAATTTCCCAAACCTCCGACTCCTCAATTTCCCAAACCTCCGACTCCTGACTTCGACTCCTGACTCATACATGGCGCATGTTTAAGTGATAACTTTACTGTAGTAAAATGGTAACATCAGGATTTTTATCACCTTATGATACAATAATCAAGCTATTTAGGTAGAACAGACACTGACAACCAAAAGGGTAACAATGTTTTGATCTTTTGAACACTTGTGGGTAGAGGTGAAGAAAAAGCTGTATTTGTATCCAAGTCCAGTCGGCACCAACATTGGGAATGTGTAGAACGGGACCTGGGATCAGATTTTGGTCAATACCTGCTTGAATCTGATCCAGAGCCCAGAAGGATTCAGGCAGTATTGAAAACCAAAGGTGGATTTCCCAAATACTAACAAAATAATAAAAATTAACATTTTGATTTTTAGGAGCAAAACAGTAACAATGCAGTTACAGGAAAGAATCTGCAGATGCTAAATACTTGCAAGTCAAATGTATGTATAAGATAGGTAAGATGACTGTATATAAAATTACAGTAGCCTCATGTACAAAGCTGTAGTGGATGGTGTGATATGGAGCCTGAAAGTCACAAGTTCAAAACATTGTTACCCTTTTGCTTGTCAGTGTAAAATATATTTATTGGATATGACTTCAAAATGCAACAAAATTGTAAATCTGCAAAACACTGCAGGAACATTTGTGGAGTCTCTGAATTTGTTCTGAGAAATAGTATTGCCTCCATCGGATCCTGCATACATGACCTCACATCTGATCTAATTATTTCCAGGCTAGAGAACGGCCTCTCTACACTAACTTGGGTTGGGGGCAAAGCGGTGAACACAGGGGCAACATCTCTAACAATGTCAGGGTATAAAGGAATTGCCTCAGCCACAGTCAGTTTGAGGAATGGTTTGACTCTTCTACTTCTCTGATAGCAGGTGAAAAATTTTGATGAAATCTGTTTTCCATGGGAGCGGAATCTTTTCCCCTGGGGCAGCGCTTTGCCTGCTCCATGTCATCAATTACACTCCTCATGTGATAAGGCTGAAGATATGGGAGCAGGAGCACTGGCCGGACCCAATTCCTCTTGCACTTTGCACTGCATCGAACTAACTGGACCAACTTATTATATATTTTGGGAGTCGGAGTCGGTCCATTTTATGATGGCACTGACACCGACTCCAACTCCACAGCCCTGGTGTGAACAAAGCCACAGGGTTAGGTAGAGTGCCTATTATATAGATTGTAAGCTCTCACGGGCAGGGTCCTCTCTACTTCTGTATCAGTTTGTTATTGCGTGCTAATGTTCTATGTGATGTATTTGAACCCCTTGTTTTGTACAGCGGCCTGGAATTAACGTCGCTGAGAAATAAGTGATAATAAAATGACAAAGCTTACTGGAAAACCTGCACGGTAGAAAGAGAAAAAAAAGATTGGGTTGAGGTTCTAAAAATGTAGCACAAAGATGGAAGTTATAACAAAGCTTAAAGGTGAAGTCTCACTACAAGGATTCATTTTTATGTTAGAGATTTTGCATACATTGAATACAAGTCACTTTGCTATATATGTCCATTAACAGTATCCTACCTATTCCTAGATATCTCCTCTTGTATAGGTTGCATCAGCTCCTTAGGTCACTATAGCCACAGACCTGTTCGATCTCTCCTGATAGGCTGTCAGCACTGGTTGCTATAGCTACAGACCTGGCTTCGACTGCAGCTGGAAGTCAAAGTGAAACCAAGAAAACAGGACTGACATGAGATGAATCCATGTAGTGAGACAACCCCTTTAATATAAATCCTATATAGGGCGCAATTCACACAACAAGACTGAATACTTTGTACAGTGAAACAGGAAGTACTAAACCGATAGATGGAGCAGTGGACTTTGTTATGGCTGAAAAGATAATGGAATTGTTGTAAGGGTCATTAAAGGGGTTGTCTCACTACATCCATTCATCTTACCTCAGTCCTGTTTTTTCAGTTTCACTTTTGAATTCAGTGGCGTGTTTACTGGCTTCTACTAGGCTGCAGTGAGGAGCTGCTGAGGATGCTAGGTCTGTAGCTATAGCGACTAGCACTGGCAGCCTATCAGGAGACATCGAGAAGATCTGCCAGTGCTGGCAGCCTATCATGAGAGATTGTACAGGTCTGTAGCTATAGCGACCAGTGCTGGCAGCCGATCAGCAGGATTGAACAGGTCTGTAGCTATAGCGACCAGTGCTGGCAGCCGATCAGCAGGGATTGAACAGGTCTGTAGCTATAGCGACCAGCCTTGGCAGCCGATCAGCAGAGATTGAACAGGTCTGTAGCTATAGCGACCAGTGTTGGCAGCCTATCATGAGAGATTGAACAGGTCTGTAGCTAAAGTGACCTAAGGACCTGATGCAGCCCATACAAGAGGGGATATCTAGGAATAGGAAGGACACTGTTAATGGACACATATTGCAAAGTGACTGGTTTGTGCAAGATCTTTAACATAAAAAGCAGCAATCCTTGTAGTGTAAATCCTATAGAGGGCGCAATTCACATAATGAAACTGAATACTTTGTACAGGGAGACAGAGAATGCTAAACCTATGGCGCTAGGGACTATCTCACGGATGAATAGATGATGGAATTGTTGTAAGGCCTCATTATTTCAGCGTCTGCATTACCTTCAAATGAAAAAGTCTGTATTAAAGAGGTTTTCAAGCTGTACAAAAGTGATGACCTCAGGTTAGGTCACTGAAACCAGACTGGTGTGGTCTGACTCCTGACCTGCTCCGCTCCTATTCATTTCTGGATTCTGGTTCTGACACACAGAAAAGGCTCACACTCCACTCCCCGGGATCTGATCCTATTCATTTCTGGATTATGGTCCTGACAAACATAAAAGTCTCACAATCCACTACCCGTGATCTGCTCACCTTCGGTTATGGTACCGACACACATAGAAGAACCTTGCACTTTGCTTCCTGCTTCTCTTCACTTCTTGTTTCTGGTTGTGGAACTCAGGAGAAGCTCACATTCTGCTCTTCAAGATATGTCCCTCTTCTCTTCAGGACCCGAAACACAGGAAAGACTCGCACTACATTCTTTGGGACCTGCTCCTTTTCACTTCTGGGTTCTGGTCCTGGCACACAGGAGACAAATAATACCACATACAATATATACGCATACCTCCTAACTTTTAGAGATTGCAAAGAGGGACACATCAGGTCACGCCTCTAACCACACCCAAACACATGACATCACACCAAGACACACCTCTAACCACGCCCAAATACAAACATGCCAATTTTTTAGATAGACAAAAAGGGAGACATTTTTAGGATTGTATTGTAGCCACTGATGAAAAATTAAGTAAATTGTTCTGTAATATACAGCTAGGAAGCAATCAGATAATCAGTTTATTGACGCAAATCTATTTCCCAGATGAAAAAGAGGCACATTTATAGAGCAAAGAGGGAAGAGTGCAGGGTTTAAAAATGGGGACGCCCTCAAAATGGGGAAAAGGGGGAGGATGTTTATAGTGCATCTAAAAAAAATTAGAATATCACTGAAAAGAAAATTTGATTCAATAATTAAAGTCAAATGGAAACCTTATTGATGACTCATTACAGTTGAATGCAGGTTTTAAATTTAAAATCTGTGAGCCATAAACAAAAAAAGAGGGGAAAAACCCCTTTAATTTTAAGTATTCTAAGTTTTTGAGATGACTGTAAAACGGGTATACATCTTGTAGTTTGATTTCTTGTCCTACATGTCACGTTCAGTATGTGGGTTGCACAACATGCAATTTAAAGGAGAGAATTAGGGACCCCCCATTAGACCTTGGGGGTCTTTTGGGGTTTTCACGACACTGATTAAAAAACATAAAGGGTAAAAGTGTTTCCCTCTCCATGTACAGGTATAGAAAAGGTAATTCCCCCAAAAGGGGAAAAAAATCAAAAACTAAAATCTACTTTAGAGAATATAGTTGATCTTACTTTTTAATCCCAGCAACCCCCCCTCCCTTTGGCAAAGTCAAGTGTGTATTGTTCTTATAGACCCGGGGCGGGGATAAATGCTTGGGGGCTGAGTAGGGGACGGGTTCTGCACACAGGGGGTTTAGAAAAATGGGTGAGTGTCTGCACCAACGTGTGGATTGGTGACCCCCCCCGGATAAAAACCGTAAGGCTTGAGGGGATTTTGGGTCCAAAGTGTAAAGGGTCCCGGGTGGGGGGCCCCGGGGGTGCGTGAACTCTTTGAGGATGGCATTTTTGCCACACTTTAATTTCCATTACCCCACTTGAGCAAAACATTTTCCGCCCTTGGCGGGGAAAAATGTCGGGCTGTAACATACAGGTCAGATTGGGCCTGGGGGGCCCACGGTGGATTTGGGATTCTAGGGGCCCAAGTTGGTGTTTTGGGCCCGGTGGAGTTTGTTTTTTTTTGGGGGCCCCCCTTTCGTCTGAAAAGACTGTACTTGTTTATACTCGTTTTTGTTTTTTCCCCTCTTTTTTCTGCTTTTGTGCCTTTCGGCACGTATTGCTTTAAAAAAAGCTTTAGGTCTACCTGCCAAGGGCCACGGGGGTTTCCCCCTATTCCCCTGTGGGCCAGTCCAAACCTGAACAATACGCACATTCACTTATTTAATTTTAATGTTCACTGTGTGTTTTGTTTGCCACTTTTTTTGTGTTTTGGAAAGGTGCGTACCCTTCGGGGACCTCCTGGGTTGGGGGAAAATGTGTGGCATTAAGTTTTCCCCTGATCCCTTACACTTTCAATGTGGCCACCTAGATGGCTTCCTGGTTGCAGCTGGGCTTTCCACCCTGAGCTGAGGGATGTATTTGGTCCCCATTTGCTTGCGGGGGAGATCACTTTTCCTCTACCCTGCGGGTTTGCCTTTGCTCTGACAAGGAAGCAGGATGTTCATCCTAAATAAAATCTTTTGTGTGAAAGTTTGTGGGGTGGTAGAAATACTGTTTGAGAAATATTATAGTGAATTGTCTCCATTTTATATTAAATTTGTATCTTAATACAAGCCTGATTGTACAAAGCTTCCATCACAACCCTGCTTGCTTTGCTGACTTCTTCCAAAGTCTTATTGACATAATGTCTCCTTGTGTCACAAGGGGTTGCTTTTTTTTAACAAAGCCCACAATCTGTTAAACACTTTGTTGTTTTAAAGGGGGTTTTTCTTTCATTAAAGGCCTTCAAAAAATAAGGGGATGTGAAAACAAGCATTTTTGAAATTTGGGGATGTCTTTGCAAAGCTGTCTTTTTTTTCCAGTTCCTTTCTTAGATTTCTTTAAAACAGTTCCCCGGGGCGCGTGTTTTTGGCGTCAGAAGCGAAATAACTTCATAAGCGCCAAAATCTGTAAATAAAAGGATTTTAGCACCAAAATCCATAAATAAAATTATTTTTGGCGTCAGAAGCGAGACGCTGAAAAAATGGACGTTTTTCTGTGCAGTGTAGACAAATCCTAAGGGACAGGCAACAATTTCACTCTGTATGCTAACGCTTCCCCAGTCCAGACCCGCTTCAAATCAGAAACAGAAAAATTGTGTGGTGCCTTAATGCTCCTGCGTTTTTAAACATGAAGGGAGAGGTCTGTGCTCGTTTGATTTCGGAAAAAAAACCCCAATGTGGCGATAATCCCCCCTGTTCTCAGGACCCCCTCCCCTTTTTTTTGGATTTGGGGTTCAAAACACGGAGAGCTCGCACTTTCATCCTGGGTCTGCTCCTTTTCACTTTCGGTTGGTCCCCAACACACAGGAGAGCTAAGCCGTCTCAGGTCCTTCCTCTTTCTTCAGGACCCGAAAGCAAGGAGGCTCAGACTCCGCTCTTGGGGCTGCTCCCCCAGTTCGTCTTTGGTTCAAAAACATAGAAGTAATTTTTACTCCCAGCCATTTTCTCGTGTTTGGATATCTGTAGGAATTATTATATTTTACGGTTTTTGAAATTTTTTTTTTTTTTTGTCAAACCCCAATAAAAAATTTTAGTTAGTTGGAAAAGCTTGGGAAGGCGAAAGAAAAAAAGGGAAGGGCGAGTTTCTGCAATTAGCCAAACATGAACATTTAAAAGTTCTGTAAATCCCAAAGGGGGGGGCAAATACATAAGAGCTGAGTATACGGAAACCCGAAAATTTAAAAAAACGATAGGGGGCGCTGGGGATATCTCATGGCTGAAAAGATGTAGAATTTTTTTTAAGGGTCATTATTTACTGTTGCATACTTTTAATGAAAAAAATCCTATAAAGAGGTTATTAAAATTTTCAAAGTGTGGCTGGTAGTCCACTGAAATTTACTGTGGGTCTAATCCCGGCTGCTCCCCCTTTCATTCTGGGTTCCGGTCCGACACACAGAAAAAAACTCCCGCTCCGTTCCCCGGGTCTGCTGTTCTTTACTCTGAATTTTGTTCTGACAAAACAGCAGAGGGTTATTTGTCCGGTCTGCTCCTTACTTTGGATTCTTGGTTCCAAAAACACGGAAAGGGTTGCCTCATTCCCGGGATCGCCCTTCTTTACTTCTGAATTTTGGGGATAACGGAAACTTGATTGCTCCCAGGTTTTTTTTCTTATTAATTTGGTTTTTGTACACAGGAAAAACTTTGCACTTGTCCCAGGTTTTTTTTCTTTTTTGGGCGGTCCCAATGGAGAACTGTCTTTGCCCCAGGGTCTGCTTTTCACTTTGGGTTTGGTCCCAAAGGGAACTTGTTTGCCCCCAATGTTTTCTTGTTGAAACTGTTTGAAAACGCAGACTGGCCCTGTTCCCCTGGAATTTTCCTTTTACCCTTTTGGGTTCTTGTCCCCAACCACAAGGGGGTTTGTCGCTCTGGGCTTTCTTCTATTTGGGAAAACTGGTCAAAACTAGAGACTTTGGGTACTCCGGGGCGCCCAGGATCTTTTCCTTTATACTTCTGGATTCTGGTCCCAACATACAGGAAAGGCTCGCACTTCGCTCCCTCAGAACTGCTCCTGTTTTTTGGAATCCGGTCCCAATGTACAGGAGAGACTCTTCCTCCGCTCTCCATGATCTGCTCCTTCTCACTTCTGGAATCTGGTCCCAACACAGAGGCGAATCCTAAAATAAAAATGATCAACACATCCAAAATAATGTCGAAAATTCTGTAGGTGCAAACTGTTGTGGAAGCAAACAATGCAAATATAACATATCAGCAGCTCTGAACAAACACTAAGAGACAGTCAAAGTGATATAAGAACTTTTATAAAACGCATTTCTGCTCATTTTTGGATACATGAAAATTTGAGGTTTTTAGCGCACATTACACATCAAAAACACACAGGAGAGGTTGGTGCTCTGCTGCCTTGGATCTACTCTTCTTTATCTGTGGGATCTGGATCTGACACACACCAGAGGCTTATGCTCTGTTCCCCAGGATCCACTCCTCTTCTTTTCTGGATTCTGGTTCTGACACACTGGAGAGACTCGAGCTTTTGGAAACCGCTCCTCCTCACTACTTCTGGGTTCTGGTCCTGACACACAGGAGGCTCGAGTTTTTCTATTCCAGCACATTCTTATTTCAGTATTATTAGTAGCGAATGATTATAACAGAAGTTATTATAGAGATTATTGTAAATCCTATAGGTGGCGCAATTCCCATAACATGAGTGAATATACAGGGAAGCAGAAAACCAATAGATGGCGCTGTGGACTATCTCATGGCTGAACAAATTATGCGATCGATTGTAAAGACTCATGATTTTAGTGTCTGCAATACCTTCAAATGAAAAAGTCCAAATCAAAGAGGTTAAAAAACTTTACAAAAGTGATGACCTCAGGACAGGCCACTGAAATGAAATCAGATGGGGTCTGACTCCTGACATGTTCCGCTCCCTGGGATCTTCTCCTTTTCATTTCTTTGTTCTTGTCCGGACACACGAAAGGCTTGTGCTCTGCTCCCCGGGATCTGCTGCTCTTCACTTCTTGGTTCTGTTTGCAGAACTCAGGAGAGACTCGCACTTTGCTCTTCAAGATCTGTTCCTCTGCTCTTCAAGACCAAAAAACACAGGAGAGGCTCACACTCTGTTTCTTGGGATCTGCTCTTTTTCACTTCTAGGTTCTAATCCCAACACACAGGAGAAGCTCATGCATTTATATTACAGCACATTCTTATTTCAGTGTTAAGAAATCAGTAGCGAATGATTATATTTTACTGCTTTCTGAAACAGTATTTTTTGTCCGAACCACAAAAAATCTTATCGTTCAGTCTGGAAAACCTGCAGAGTAGAAAGAAAAAGAAGGGTTAGGGTCGAGTTTCTGAAATGTAACACAAAACACACACGTTATAACAGAGCTTGCTGCAAATCCAACAGAGGGCGCAAGATACAAAAGAGACAGAAAACACAAAACCGATAGATGGTGCTATGGACTATCTCATGGCTGAATAGATGATGGAGTTGTAAGGGCTCATTATTTCAGTGTCTGCATTACCTTCAACTAAAAAAGTCCATTCTAAAGAGATTGTTAAATGTTACAAAAGTGATGACCTCAGGATAGGCCACTGAAATGAGATCAGATGGGGTCTGACTACTGACTTGTTCCGCTCCCTGGGATCTTCTCCTTATTCACTTCTGGATTCTGGTCCTGACACACAGGAAAGGCTTGTGCTCTGCTACCCGGGATCCACTCCTCTTCACTTCTGGGTTCTGGTCCTGACACACAGCAGAGACTTGCACTTCGCTCTTCACTTCTTGGTTCTGGTAACTGGCACTCTATTCCTTCAGTCTGCTCCTTTTTACTTCTGAGTTCTGGTCCTGACACACAGGAGAGACTCGAGCTTTTGGGAACCGCTCCTCTTCACTACTTCTGAGTTCTGGTCCTGACACACAGGAGAGGCTTGTGCTCCACTCCCTGGATCCGTTCACTCTGTCTTCAGGGCCCAAGTCACAGGAGAGGCTCATGCTCCGCTCTCTGGGATTTGCTCCTTTACACTTCTGGGTTCTGGTCCCAATCTATGGGAGAGGCTTGTGCTTCGCTCTCCCTGATCCATTCCAATTTACATCTGGATTATAGTCCCAACACACAGCAGAGACTCCCACTCCCTGGGATCTACTCCTGTTCACTTCTGGGTTATGGTCAAAACACACAGAAGAGGTTTGCATTTTTATATTTCAACACATGCTTATTTCAGTGTTTGAATATCAGTAGCAAATCGTTATATTTTACTGGTTGCTAAAATATTTTTTTTTGTCCAGACCAAAAAAGATCTTACAGCTCAGTTTTGAAAACCTGCAGGGTAGAAAGAAAAACAAGGGTTAGGTAGAGTTATTCACGCAGTACGGCAAGAAATACAGGGTGAAATACGTTCTATTTTAAGCCATGTGAACATGGCCTTGGGTAGAGTTTCTGAAATGTAGCACAAAACACACAAGTTATAACAAAGTTTACTGCAAATCCAATAGAGGGCGCAATTCTCCTAATGTGACTGGCTCTTACAGAAGACAGAAAATACAAAAACAATAGAGGGCGCTTGGATTATTTCATGAACCGTAAGAGCTCATTATTTTGACGACTACAATATTTTCAAATGAAAAAGTCCTTATTAAAGAGGTTATTGAGCTTCACAAAAGTAGTGACCTCAGGACAGGCCACTGAAATGAGATCAGTGGGGTCTGACTCCTGTCATGTTCTGCTCCTATTCATTTCTTGGTTCTCGTCCTGATGTACAGGAGAGGCTGCCCGGGATTCACTCCTCTTCACTTCTAGGTTCTGGTCCCGACACCAAACAGAATCATGACATGTTACATTCCCCGGGATCAGCTCTTCATTTTGGGTTCTGGTCCTGACACACAGGAAGAGCTTGAACTCCGCTTCCTGGGATCCACTTCTCTTCTCTTTGGGACCTGATAAACAGGAGAGGCTCACACTCTGCTGCCTGGGATCTGCTCCTTTTCACTTCTGGGTTTTGATCCCAACACACAGGAGAGTACGAGCCAGGATCCATTCTTCTTCTCTTCATTACCTGATACACAGGAGAGGCTCAGACTCCGCTCTCTGGATCTGCTCCGCTTCACTACTTCAACTTGTTTATCTGCCTGTTTTGAAATAAAATTTATTTTTGATTAAAAAAAACAAAAACTTCTGGGAACTGTTCCTGACACACAGGAGAGGTTTGAGATTTTCTATTGCAGAACTTTCCTATTTCAGTGTTTGGATATTAGTAGTGAATAATTATAACACAAGTTATTATAGAGCTTCTTGTAAATCCTAAAGGGGGCGCAATTCACATAACTGAATATACAGGGAGACAGAAAATACAAAACCAATAGATGGCGCTGTGGATGGCTGAGCAAATTATGTAATTGATTGTAAAGGGTCATGATTGTAGTGTCTGCAATACCTTCAAAAGAAAAAGTCCATATCTAAGAGGTTATTAAGCTTTATAAAAGTGATGACCTCAGGATAGGCCATTGAAATGAGATCAGATGGGATCTGACTCCTGTCATGTTCTGCTCCTATTCATTTCTTGGTTCTCGTCCTGATGTACAGGAGAGGCTGCCCGGGATTCACTCCTCTTCACTTCTGGGTTCTGGTCCCGACACCAAACAGAAGCTTATGCTTCGCTCCCTGGGATCTGCTCTTCACAAAAGTGATGACTCAGGATAGTCCACTGAAATTAGACTGCTCGGGTCTAACTCCTGGCATGCTCCACTCCTCTTCACTTCTGGGTCCTGGTCCCGACACACAGAAGAAGCTCCTGCGCCGTTCCCCGGGATCTGCTCCTCTTCACTTCTGGATTCTTGTCCCAACCACAGCAGAGACTGATGCTCCACTCCCCGGGATCTGCACCTTTTCACTTCTGGAATCCGGTCCCAATGTACTGGAGAGGCTCGTACTCCGCTCCCCAGGAACTAATCCTTTTCACTTCTGGATTCTGGTCCCAACATACAGGAAAGGCTCGCACTTCGCTCCCTGAGAACTGCTCCTGTTTTTTTTATACCGGTCCCAATGTACAGGAGAGACTCGTCCTCCGCTCTCCATGATCTGCTCCTCTTCACTTCTGGAATCTGGTCCCAACACAGAGGTGAATCCTAAAATAAAAATGATCAACACATCCAAAATAATGTCGAAAATTCTGTAGGTGCAAACTGTTGTGGAAGCAAACAATGCAAACATAACATCTCAGCAGCTCTGAACAAACACTAAAAGACAGTCAAACTGAATATCAGAACTTTTATAAAACGCATTTCTGATCATTTTTGGATACATGAAAATTTGAGGTTTTTAGCGCACATTACACATCAAAAACACACAGGAGAGGTTGTTGCTCTGCTGCCTTGGATCTACTCTTCTTTATCTGTGGGATCTGGATCTGACACACACCAGAGGCTTATGCTCTGTTCCCCAGGATCCACTCCTCTTCCTTTCAGGATTCTGGTTCTGACACACAGGAGAGACTCGAGCTTTTAGGGAACCGCTCCTCTTCACTACTTCTGGGTTCAGGTTCTGACACACAGGAGAGGCTCGTGCTCTACTCCCTGGATCCGTTCCCTCTCTCCTCAGGGCCCAATTCACAGGAGAGGCTCATGCTCTGCTGTCTGGGATCTGCTTCTTTAATCTTCTGGGTTCTGGTACCAATATATGGAAGAGGCCTGTGCTTCGCTCTCCCTGATCCATTCCAATTTACATCTGGATTATAGTCCCAACACACAGCAGAGACTCGTACTCCACTCCCTGGGATCTACTCCTGTTCACTTCTGGATTATGGTCAAAACACACAGAAGAGGTTTGCATTTTTATATTTCAACACATGCTTATTTCAGTGTTTGAATATCAGTAGCAAATGATTATATTTTACTGGTTGCTAAAATTATTTTTTTTGTCCAGACCAAAAAAGATCTTATGGCTCAGTTTTGAAAACCTGCAGGGTAGAAAGAAAAACAAGGGTTAGGTAGAGTTATTCACGCAGTACGGCAAGAAATACAGGGTGAAATACGTTCTATTTTAAGCCATGTGAACATGGCCTTGGGTAGAGTTTCTGAAATGTAGCACAAAACACAGAAGTTATAACAGAGCTTACTGCAAATCCAATAGGGGGCGCAAATCTCCTAATGTGACTGGATCATGCAGAAGACAGAAAATGCAAATCCAATAGGGGGCGCTTGGATTATTTCATGAACCGTAAGAGCTCATTATTTTGACGACTACAATATTTTCAAATGACAAAGTCCTTATTAAAGAGGTTATTGAGCTTCACAAAAGTAGTGACCTCAGGATAGGCCACTGAAATGAGATCAGTGGGGTCTGACTCCTGACATGTTACATTCCCCGGGATCAGCTCTTCATTTTGGGTTCTGGTCCTGACACACAGGAAGAGCTTGAACTCCGCTTCCTGGGATCCACTTCTCTTCTCTTTGGGACCTGATAAACAGGAGAGGCTCACACTCTGCTGCCTGGGATCTGCTCCTTTTCACTTCCGGGTTTTGTTCCCAACACACAGGAGAGTACGAGCCAGGATCCACTCCTCTTCTCTTCGGTACCCGATACACAGGAGAGGCTCAGACTCCGCTCTCTGGGATATATGCAAACACATTCTTATTTCGGTGTTTGGATATCTGTAGCGAATGATTACAGTTAGGTCCATGTTTATTTGGACACTGACACAAATGTTTACTGAAACATATTCAAGTTATAGATCTATAATGGATAAGGACATAAAGTCTGGGCTTACAGCTTTCATTTGAGGGCATCCACATTAAAATTGGATGAAGGGTTTAGGAGTTTCTTTAAAGAGACCAAAAGTAATTGGACAATTTTACTTAAAAGTTGTTTCATGGGCCGGTGTGGACAATTTCTTCGTTATGTAATTCTTAATTAAGCAGATAAAAGGCTTGGAGTTGATTTGAGGTGCGGTGCTTAAGCCGTGAAAACCGAAAAAACTCATCTGAGAAATTGTTACATTATTAGGAATGGCAAAATCTACAGTTTGGTACAGCCTGAGAAAGAAAGCAAGCACTGGTGAACTCATCAAGGCAAAAAGACCTGGACACCCATGGAAGACAACAGTGGTGGATGATCGCAGAATAATTTCCATGGTGAAGAACAACCCTTTCACAACAGCCAACCAAGTGAACAACACTCTCCAGGATGTAGGCGTATCAATATACAAATCTACCATAAAGAGAAGACTGTGTGAAAGTAAAACTAGAGGGTTCACTGCATGGTGCAAACCACTCATAAGCTTCAAGAATAAAAAGGCCTGACTAGTGTTTATTGATGATGTGACATAGGAAAGAAGCAGCCAAATGAATTCTGAGGTAATCAGAGACATACTGTGTGCTCAAATCCAGCCAAATGCAGCCAAAGGTGATTGGTTGTAGTTTCATAATAGAGTTGGACTCTGACCCAACACACAAAGCTAAAGAAACCCAGGAGTTTATAAAATCAAAGAAGTGGAATATTCTTGAATGGCCAAGTCAGTCACCTGATCTCAGCCCAACTGAGCAGCATTTCACTTGGTAAACACTCAACTTTAGACAGAAAGGCCCACAAACACACATCAACTGAAAGCCGCTGCAGTAAAGGCTGAGGCAGAGCATACAAAGGAGGAAACGCAGCGTCTGGTGATGTCCATGAGTTCAAGACATCAGGCCGTCATTCCCAACAAAGGGTTTGCAACCAATTTTAAGCAGTCCCCGACTTACACCATTCTGACTTATATCTGTCCCCTAGTTACAAACAAAGACTTATGGGACATGCTGGAACTTGTCATCCCATGTTCCACAGCAGATCGTAGCTATAGAACGACAAGTGCCAGCATGCAACAGCAGCACATGAGGTGAAAATTAGGTGATATCTTCTTAACAAGGGCACAGACAGCAAAACAAATGTAAAACCTCTTCCCTGCACTATCCAAAACTAAAAAAAAAACATAGTTCAGTCTGGAAAACCTGCAAGTTAGAAAGAAAAACAAGGCTGAGGTCGAGTGTCTGAAATGTAGAACAAAACACAGAACTTATTACAAAGCTTATTGAAAATCCAATAGAGGGCACAATTCACATAACGTGACAAAAAAGACACAACCGATAGACGGCGCAGTCGACTAGTTCCTGGCTGAACAGATGCTGGAACCGCAAGAGCCCATTATTTTGACGTCTACAATATTTTCAAATGAAAAAGTCCATAAGGAGGTTGTTGAGCTTCACAAAAGTCATAGCATCCAGATAGGCCACTGAAGTGAGATCAGTGGGGTCTGACTCCTCACATGTTACATTCCCTGGGATCAGATTCTCCTCACTTTTGGTTTCTGGTCCTGACACACAGGAGAGACTCGCACTTTGCCTCCTGGGATCTGCTCCTCTTCATTTCTCAGTTCTGGTCGCGGAACTCAGGAGAGGCTTCAAGAGCTGTTCCTCTTCTCTTTCCGACCCAACACAGACTCGGCTCCACTCCCCAAAATCCATTCTTCTTCTCTTTGGGACCTGATAAACAGGAGAGGTCCAAACTCTGCTCCCTGGGATCTGTTCCTTCTCACTTCTGGGTTCTGGTCCCAACACAGTGGAGAGGTTCACTTTTTACATTCCAGCGCATTATTTCAGTGTTTGGATATCTGTAGCAAATGATTATATTTTACTGGTTTCTGAAACTGTTTTGTTTTTTTTGTTCTTGAAACCACAAAAAAAAAAAAATCTTACTGTTCAGTCTGGAAAACCTGCAAGGTAGAAATAAAAATAAAGGTTGGGTCGAGTTTCTGCAATGTGGCACAAAACTTAGAAGTTATAGCAAAGCTTACTGTAAATCCAATACAGGGCGCAATTCGCATAATGAGACTGAATACAAAAGAGACAGAAAATACAAACCAATAGATGGCTCATGGCTGAACAGGTGATGAAATTGTAAGGCTATGTCCACACTGCACAGGAAAACGATAGTTTTTTAAAAGTGCCGCAGATACGATCGTTAGTGCGGCCCCATAGCCGACAATAGAAAAGACGAGCTGCTGTCTACACAGCATGTCTTTTCTCTGCCCGTCTTTCGGTAGCGGCGTATTATACAACATGTTGTATAATACGCCGGCGCTTCTCGTCTTCTTGACGTCTTCCCATATAATACAATTGTATGGGGGACGTCAGGAAAACGAGAAGCGACCGCGGCTTTTGTCACAAAGCGTGACAAAAACCGCGGTCCTACATCAGAAAAAAAACGCTGCTTTTGGGCCGTTTTTTGTCTGATGTAGTGTAGTCATAGCCTAAAGGCTCATTATTATAGTGTCTGCAATACTTTCAAATGAAAAAGTCCATATCAAACAGGTTATGAGACTTTACAAAAGTGATGACCTCAGGATAGGCCACTGAAATGAGATCAGATGGGGTCTGACTCCTGACGTGCTCCGCTCCCTGCGATCTCTTCCCTTCTGGATTCTGGTCCTGACACACAGGAGAGACTCGCACTTTGCTTCCTGGGATCTGCTCCTCTTCACTTCTCGGTTCTGGTCGCGGAACTCAGGAGAGGCTTTAAGATCTGTTCCTCTTCTCTTCACGACCTGATACACAGTAGAGGCTCACACTCCGTTCCTTGGGATCTGCTCCTTTTTACTTCTGGGCTCTGGTCCTGACACACAGCAGAGGCTCGTACTCCACTCCAGGGATCTATTCCTGTCTGGATTACGGTCAAAAACACACAGAAGAAAGTAGCATATTGATATTACAGCACATTCTTATTTCAGTGTTAAGAAATCAGTAGTGAATGATTATATTTTACTGGCTTCTGAAACAGTATTTTTTGTCCAAACCACAAAAAATCTTATAGTTCAGTCTGGAAAACCTGCAGGGTAGGAAGAAAAACAAGGGTTAGGGTCGAGTTTCTGAAATGTAGAACAAAACACACAAGTTATAACAGGGTTTTCTGCAATATCCCCTCTAGATATCCCCTCTTGTATGGGCTGCATCAGCTCCTCAGGTCGCTAAAACTAAAGACCTGTTGAATCTCTCCTGATAGGCTGCCAGCACTGGTTGCTATAGCTACAGACCTGGCTTCTAATGCAGCCTAGTAGAAGCCAGTTAACAAGCCCCTGAATTCAAAGTGAAACCAAGGAGACAATACTGAGGTAAGATGAATCAATGTAGTGAGACAACCCCTTAAGCTCCGAAAACAGAAAAAACATCTGAGAAATTGCTACAATATGAGGAGTGGCAAAACCTACAGTTTTGTAAATCCTCAGAAACAAAGAACACAGTGAACTCATCAATGCAAAAGACCTGGATGCTCACAGAAGACAACAATGGTGGATGACCACAGAATAATTTCCATGGTGAGGAAAAACTCTTTCTTAACAGCCAACCAAGTGAACAACACTCTCCAGGATGTAGGCGTATCAATATCCTAATCTACCATAAAGAGAAGACTGTATTTACTGAAAGTAAATATGGAGGGTTATTTAGAGACATAGGGCGACATGTATGAATCTCGCCGGGTCGGGGCGCACCTTTCCGCCAGTTTTCCGGCGGAATCTGCGCCTGATTTATGTCGGGGCCGGGGCGCGCTCATACATAGCATGTAAAGTCCGCCGCGCCTCGCCTGTGTGTTAGGCGCAGTGCGGGGACTGAGGCGCAGTGCGGCGCTGCGCCGCCCCTGATGTTACGCTCTAGCGCAGTGGAGGTAGTTGCTGGGGTCCTCTACATGCGGGGAAAAGTCCGCCGCGCCTGCCAGTGTGTGGGGCGCGTGCGGGGACGAGGCGCAGTGTGGCGCTGGCCTAAGATTCGCGTTGAGGTGGTGCGCTCTACATCGGGCAAAGTTCCCTGCGCTCACCAGTGTGTGTGGGGCACAGTGCGGGGACATGGCCAGTGCGGGACTTAGGCGTCGTGCGGGACTGCGCCGAAAAACAGTTCCGATGCGAGACAGGCTGGAACAGCGAGAAATCATTCCAGATGTCGGTGCGGAGTCTGAATCAAAAATTGCCTTTATAAAGGCGTTCAACATTCTCAGGAAAAGAGCTGAAACCTAAAAAATAAAAAATACATAAAACAAAATCACTTTCCAATATCCTAATTCAAGAATTAGGATATTGGAAATTGCCGGGAAATACAGTAATTCAAATTCAGAAAGCTATTCTGATTGGTCGGCATAAACCGGCCAATCAGAATAGGAGCGACAGTGAACCATTAAAACCTGTGGGGAAGTTTAGACCAATCAGAATCCACGGGTAGTTCAATAAGTAAATGTGAAAAGTGATGTTAGACGGGACTTGGCTAGTCAGCAATCAGATAGAGTGAAACCCATTGCTATGAGAAGTTTGACCATAGAATCCAGCTGGATTGAATACTGGTAAATGCTGAAAGAGTATGGCTGAGCTAGCGGGGCTGGCTAGCTCAGCCAATCAGAATAGGAGCGACAGAGACCCATTAAAACCTATGGAGAATTATTGACCAATCAGAATAGGAGCGACAAAGACCCATTCTAGTCTATGGAGAAGTTTAGACCAATCAGAATCCACGGCAGGATAATTCAAAATACAGTAAAAAGACAGAAAAGAGCTGATTGGCTGAGCTAGCGGGGGCTTGGCTATCCCAGCCAATCAGAGCGCGAGCTACTTCTCCCATTATAGTCTATGGAGAGATGGGCGCAATGCAATCTCGGTGCTCAGCGCCGTGCGGCATGAAGTATTAATAAAAAAATTATTTTTATTAAATGTAAAACATTATCAGATAAAGAGCCGAACCCTTCTTTACAAATAAAGCAGTTAAAAACCCGAACAACGCGTTTGTCGCCGAGACCGGCGCTACATAGGGAATTGCAATAGAGAGAATTGCCGGGAAATACAGTAATTTAAATTGTTTAAGCTATTCTCATTGGTCGGCATAAACCAGCCAATCAGAATAGGAGCGACAATGTCCCATTATAACCTATGGAGGAGAATTGACCAATCAGAATAGGAGCGACAATGTCCCATTATATCCTATGGAGAAAAATTTACCAATCATATTCAAAGGCGGGACAGTTCAAAATACAGTAAAAATGCAGAAACGAGCTGATTGGTTGAAGCGGCGGGGGCTCGTCCAGCTTAGCCAATCAGAGCGCGAGCTACTTTCTCATAGAGTTCTATGGGGAAAAGAAATTCTGAGCGCGCTCTGTGATTGGCTAAGTTAAAAGAGGCGCCGTTATTTGGACCAATGGGAGAGCGAGCGACGCTCCTATGGGTTTTCTAATGCAATCAGAAATCAAACTGTACATGGCCGAAATCAAATTATAACACTACAGAAGTGGTCCCGATGTGTATATAAAATGACTAATAATATGGGGGTAACGAAAAAAAATATATTAAATCAATAAAATCATGTTTATTTCTTTATTTCCGTTAGCCAAGGATCAATAGTATGGGTGCAACGAAAATAAAGAAATAAACATGATTTTATTGATTTAATATTTTTTCATTATTTTTTATGTTCAGCTCTTTTCTGACACTGTTTTCCGCCTTTATAAAGGCGATTTTTTTGGAATCATACTCCTGCTGCACGGAGCGGAGCGCCGAGATTTCTGTAGCGATCTTCTGCATGTTTCCTCGCATGTTCCGATCCTGCTTCACTTCGCCTCTGCCGGAGCATTTAGACCAAAATAAACTAGGTCTGCCTGTCGGAGCTGCCGAGCGCTGCACTGCGCCTCGCTTTGCCGACTCGCCATCGTACATGCCTCGGAGTTTTCGAGCGCGCCGCGTCCCGCCCCGGAACGCCTACCCCGCGCCCACACCGCGCCCACTGCCCGCCCCTTCATGCGGGGCGCAGCTGAAAGTGGCGAACACTGCGCCTAACACTGAATCCCTGCGTCCGACAGCGGGATTCGGGCTGGGAGGCGCAGTATACGCCAAAAAACAGGCGTAAAGCCCGATCATATATGTCGCCCATACTGTGTACTCAAATCCAGCCAAATGCAGTCAAAGTGATTGGTTGTGGTTTCATGATACAGATGGATAATGACCCAAAACATAAAGCCAAAGCAACCCAGGAGTTTATTAAAGCAAAGAAGTGGAATATTCTTGAATGGCCAAGTCAGTCACTTGATCTCAGCCCAACTGAGCAGCATTTCACTTGTTAACGACGAAGCTCCAGACAGAAAACACACAAACAACCAGCAAGTGTAAACTGCTGCAGTAAAGGCTGAGGCAGAGCATCAAAATGGAGGAAACACAGCGTCTGGGGATGTCTATGAGTTCAAGATTTCAGGCCGTCATTGCCAACAAAGTATTAGAAATTAACATTTTATTTACAGTTATTTCATTTGTCCAATTACTTTTGAGCCCCTGAAAGGAAGGGATTGTGCTTAAAAATACTTTAGTTCCTCACATTTTTATGCAATCGTTTTGTTCAACCCAATAAATTCAAGCTGAAAGTCTGAACTTCAACCGCATCTGAATTGTTTTGCTCAAAATTCATTGCGGTAATGTACAGAACCAGAATTAGAAAAATGTTCTCTGTGTCCATAAATATATGGACCTCACTGTGTATATTCAACTGGTTTCTGAAACTTTTTTTTTTTTTGTCCAAACTACAAAAAATCTTATGGCTCAGTCTGGAAAACCTGCAAGATAGAAGGAGAAACAAAGGTTAGGGTCGAGTTTCTGAAATGTAGAACAAAATACACAAGTTATAACAGAACATCCTGTAAATCTAATAGAGGGCGCAACTCTCATAACGTGACTTGATCTTACAGAAGACAGAAAATACAAAACCAATAGAGGGCGCTTTGGATTATCTCATGTCTGAACAGATGCTGGAACTGTAAGAGCTCATTAATTTGACAACTACAATACTTTCAAATGAAAAAGTCCATATTAAAGAGGTTATTGAGCTTCACAAAAGTGGTGACCTCAGGACAGGCCACTGAAATGAGATTAGTGGGGGTCTGACTCCTCACATGTTACATTCCCCGGCATCAGCTTCACTTTACTTTTGGGTTCTGGTCCTGACACACAGGAGAGACTCAGGCTCCCTCCCCAAAATCCATTGCTATTATCTTCTAGACCCGATAAGCAGGAGAGGCTCAAACTGCACTCCCTGGGATCTGTTCCTTTTCACTTCTGGAGTCTGGTCCGAACACACAGGAGAATCTTGTGCTCTGCTCCCTTAGATCCACTGCTGTTCACTTCTGGTCCCGACACACACCAGAGGCTCACACTCCACACGTTCGGATCTTCTCCTGTTCACTTCTGGATTTGTGCAAATCCAATAATGGGCACAATTCACATAACGAGACTGGGTTCTGGTCCCAACAGAAAGGAGAGCCTTGCACTCTTCTCCCGCTGAATCTCTCCTTTTTACTATTCCTGGGTTCTGGTCCCGACACACAGGGAGACAGAAGATACAAAACCAACAGGTGGCGCTTTGGATTAACCTCTTGGCTGAACACATGATGGAATTGTAAGGGCTCATGATTTGTCTGATATTAAAGAAGATATTAAGCTTTAAAAAGTGATGATCTCAGGCTAGACCACTAAAATCAGATTGGTGGGGTCTGATTCCAGGCATGCTCTGCTCCTATTCATTTCTGGGTTCTAGTTCTGACACACAGCAGAGGCTTGTGTTCTGCTCTCTGGGATCCGCTCCTCTTTTCATCAGTACTCGACACACAACAGAGGTTTGTGCTCAGCTCCCCTTGATCCGGTCTTCTTTACTTCTGGGTTCTGGTCCCAACACAAAGGAGAATGAAGAACATAGGCGATGTCCAGCTTCCAATAAAAGCAGTTCCTTTATTTAGTGTAGGAGATACATAAAACACAGACCGAAAAAAATGGCTGACGCGTTTCAAGCCATAAAGGAGAGGTTCACACTCCACCCTCGGATCTGCTCCTTTTCACTTGTGGATTCTGGTTCTGACACAAAGCAGAGGCCCGTGCTCAGCTCCTCTGGATCCGCTCCTCTTCACTTCTGGGTTCTGTTCCCAACAGAAAGGAGAGGCTCGGACTCTTCTCCTGCAGAACCGCTCCTCTTTACTACTTCTGGGTTCTGGTCCTGACACACAGAAGAGGCTCGAGATTTTCTATTCCAGCACATTCTTATTTCAGTATTATTAGTAGCGAATGATTATAACAGAAGTTATTATAGAGCTCATTGTAAATCCTATAGGGGGCGCAATTCACATAACTGAATATACAGGGAGACAGAAAATACAAAACCAATAGATGGCGCTGGGGACTCTCATGGCTGAACAGGTGATGGAATTGTTGTAAGGACTCATTATTTTAATGTCTGCAATACTTTCAAGATGTTTTTAAGTTTTACAAAAGTGATGACCTCGGCATAAGCCACTGAAATGAGGTTGGTCGGGTCCAGGGCCGGAATAAAAATCAGCCCTGGCACAAAGCCTCCACCAGCCCCCACATACAATATCCGCTTAAAAAATTTCCCATCACAAATGAATAGGTGGGGTAACACATATATTAATTGATATAGACATGTGAACGAGAATAATACCCTTTAATTTTATAGGTTAGTGCATAGGAAAATCACAAACTTCTTGAAACCCTGGGTGGTTGTGTTAATGTTAATGTTACGTTATTGTTATGTCCATGTATTACATAGATTGTAAACTGTGATTGGTCGCTTTTCCTCATGCTTTACTGAGTATTTAACAAATATTACCTTATACTAGTTGGAGACCATGTAACTAAAGAAGACTCGGACTTGATATGATGGTTACACAATCTTTAACATCTTGTCCTAGCATAGTGAGGACAATCTATGTAATTAATTAAGAAAATGCTGGTACTTGGTGTTTGACGAATAATGGTTGTATTGGTTGTTATGCCATTTTTCTATGGTATGGCTTGTTTTTTCTGTTGTACCAAATAAAATATATTTAAAAAAAAATAAAAAAATTTCCCATTCCCATTTCTGCACAAAAAACGCATCAAAAAATGCACCAAAACCGCTCTGTGAGAGAGCACCCTAAACACAAGCAAGAAAGAAAAAGTGGTGCAGAGAAACCCCTCATCACAGAGTCAGGTGTGCACTTGCTTTACAATCCGGGACAAGCCCACACTGACACTACATAAGCACCAGCATAACCTACAACCCCACCAATCACATCACCAGTAGTCAGGTCACCATCACATGGATACAGCACTGACTCAACACAGAAGTAAAATGACCTCTGACAGCAGGGACTCACAGGAGGTCATATCTGATGGGAGTTGTTCTCTTCTCCTTTTCTTCTCCATCTGCCCAAACCTCCATGATGTCTTTCCTGATGAGTTACTCCTCTTCATTTTTTCTCCATCCGGTTCAGCATGCAATGTCTTCTTCTCCCGGTCACTACTCGTCCCTGTAGAATTTACCACAAATACATCTGAAACTCCTCTCTTTTCCAGCACTTTCTTATCAATTCCCAAATTTGTACAAGCTCCCTATCCATAGAGTGCCAAATAGTAATAGTGCCCCCTTTGCTGCCCCACACAGTAAAAAGTTAGTAATTGTACCTCAAACAGCGTATGTTAGACCCTAAAAATTAGAAATTAAAAAATGTCAGATAAGTGGCATGTAAATAAGTAGACCCCAATTAGGTAGGTAAACAGGTCCTTCCTCCATTAATTTGGTAGCTAGGATAGCCCCCAGTAACTAGCCAGGTAGCTGGGGCTTCCCCCAGTAACTAGCCAGGTAGCTGGGTCTACCCCCAGTAACTAGCCCGGTAGGGCCAGGGCCAGAAATTAGCCAGGTAGGGACAGTATGTAGCCAGGCAGGGCTAGTAATTAGCAGTCAGGGCCAGTATATAGGCAGGCAGGCAGGGCCAATATATAGGCAGGGCCAGTACATAGACAGGCAGGGCCAGTATATAGGCAGACAGGGCAGGTATATAGGCAGACAGGGCAAGTATATAGGCAGACAGGGCAAGTATATAGGCAGACAGGGCAAGTATATAGGCAGACAAGGCAAGTATATAGGCAGGGCAAGCATATAGGCAGGCAGGTATATAGGCAGGCAGGGCAAGTATATAGGCAGGCAGGTATATAGGCAGGCAGACAGGTCAAGTATATAGGCAGGCAGGGCAGGTATATAGGCAGGCAGGGCATGTATATAGGTAGGTAGGCAGGTAGAGCATGTATATAGGTAGGTAGGCAGGCAGAGCATGTATATAGGTAGGTAGGCAGAGAAAGTATATAGGTAGGTAGGCAGGCAGGCAGGGCATGTATATAGGTAGGTAGACAGGCAGGGCATGTATATAGGTAGATAGGCAGGCAGGGCATGTATGTAGTTTAAAAAAAATAAATAAAAATAATACTTACCTGAAGTCTCTGCTTCTGCTTCCTCTTCTGTCCTCGTCCAGAGCGGCCGCTCTCACCCACGTGCGGGCCGCGGAACAGGCGCGCAATGACGTCATCACATCACGCACCTGCCCCGCGGCCTCCTGGGAGCTGAACGGCCGGGATCATAAGTTCCCGGCTGTTCAGCCTCGGCTGCTGCTTGCACCGTGCGGTGCAGGCGGCGGCCGTGATGGCTGCATGGCTGGGTCTGGTACAGGGGTCCGGACACAGATGCGACCATTGGGGCGCCTGAACGTGCACCACAGACCGGCGCCGGCAGTCCGGGCCTGGTGGGGTCTGACTCCTGTTCACTTCCTGTTCCGAGCTTCCTGTAACTCTAAAAGAGGACGCAACTCTCATAACGTGACTTGATTTTACAGAAGATAGAAAATACAAAACCAATAAAGGGCGCTTTGGATTATCTCATGGCTGAACAGATGCTGAAACCGTAACAGCTCATTATTTTGATGAATACAATACTTTTAAATGAGTGTGGCTGCCCCATAGAGCTGCTGACAAGGGTGATTCGAGCACTTTTACTGCTATGCAGCTGGTATGTGAACTCTGTCCTTGCCCACGTGTTACTCATCCCCAGGATGTCTGCTGCGCCCCTGAGTAATGGTGGCAGAACGCCCGCTCACCTCCTAGACCGATGTATGGGCGGATTCTCTCTCTTTTTTGTAGTGGTGCAGGTATGCACGGTCCCCGGCTGGGTAGATGTGTCACTGGATTCGGTCCCGGTGTTTGGAACAGCAGGGCTCCCAATGGCTGTGTCCCCTCTTATCCCTGCTGTCTGCCACGCCGCTCACTGGCTCCTGCGATCATCGCTGTGTGGAGTTATTAACGGCCCCTCGGTCAGGGCTAGTGCCGTCGGCTCCGATGGATGCCTCCTTATGTCTGCAGTTCCCGGAGTCGGGTCGGGGAGCTTTCAGGGCTGTCAGCCGGATATGATAGTCGGGCTAAGGAGCGGGTGAGCTGGATCTCTCTCTCCTTGTTCACCTCGCCATGGCGCCGGAATCGAAAGTCTCTGCCTCTACAGCTCTTAGGATCCATTCCTCTTCACTATCGGATTCTGGGCCCGACACACACGAGAGAGTCACACTCTGTAGTGAGTGAATTGAGCATCAGCCTCTTCTGTGTGTTAGGACCAGAATCCAAAATCAAATAAGTGCGAATTAAGGGTAGCAGAGCGCAATCTCTTGTGTGTGGTGACTACAACCCAGAAGTAAAGAGCAGCGGATACGGGAGAGCAGAGCAAAAACCTCTCCTGTTTTTTGGGACCAGAACCCAAAAGTGAAGAAGAGCGGATGTGAGCCTCTCCGGTGTGTCAGAACCAAAATGCATAAGTGAAAAGTAGCACATTCCGAGAAGTGGAGTGTGAGCTTCTCTTTTGTGCTGGGAACAGAACCCAGAAGTAAAGAGGAACAGATCCCAGGGAGTGGAGTGGGAGCCTCTGCTGTGTGTCAGGACCAGAATCCAGAAGTGAAGAGGAGCAAATCCCATTAAATGGATCCTCTCCTGTGTGTCAGGACCAGATCCCAAAAGTGAAGTTGGGTGGATATCTGGGAGTGCAAGCCTCTGCTCTGTGGCAGAACCAGAGTCCAGAAGTGAACAGGAGTCAGACCCCACCAACCTAATTTCAGTGGCCCTATTCCCTTGGTCATCACTTTTGTCAAACTTAAAAACATCTTGAAAGTGTTGTAGACACTAAAATAAGTTCTTACAACAATTCCATCACCTGTTCAGCAATGAGAGTCCCCAGATAAGTAAATGAAAAAAACAAAAAAAATGGCCTGGAGCATTTCTACTTGCTACCATTGCACTTACCTACTAAGTGATACGACACTGCCATCTTCTGGTGCCTTGTTAAAATATCTATAGCACATGCTCAATAAATGGTGAAGCACTGCCACCTTCTGGTGATTTGTTAAAATAAATGCTGCACATAATCAATAACTGGTGAAGCACTGCCACCTTCTGGTGATTTTTTAAAATAACTGCTGCACATACCCAATAACTGGTAAAGTACTGCCACCTTCTGGTGATTTGTTAAAATAACTGCTGCACATAATCAATAAGGGGTGAAGCAATTCCACCCTCAGGAGATTTGTTACCGTTTACTACGCTGTGCCCTAAACCAGAGTATTGCTCAATTCATCGCTACTGCCTTTCTTTATAGGGACAAAAACTGCACTGCTCAATAACAAATTGCTAAACCACAATGATATATGGACCGATTTTTGAAAACAATGGAAGGTAATGATCAACCTAGACAAACGGACAAATCGGCAAAGTTCCTCAAAAACACTCTCCAGGCTAACCAGGACATAGGTGCATCAACAACTACGCCACTCCCCCTCACATCTCCCCTTGCATCATCACCCCCACCAGGGAGACGACACTCTAGAGCTGGAAGAATACCAGGGATCACACCTAATCAACTATCAGCTTAGTATTGATGAAATTTCCCCAAAAATTGGCCCAGGTATCCAGGATACTTTGGTCAAAATGGTAGCAACAACTTCAAGGCCATGATACTCGGCTAAGCGAGGCGGAGACACGAATTCTAGATTTGGAGAGGGAGGTGGATAAACAAAGCTACGTTTTGCAGGATGTAGTGCATGAAAACAAAAAACTCTGGAGCAGGGTAGAAGACCTTGAGAGCAGGTGATGCAGAAACAACTTGAGAATAATAGGCCCTCCTGAGTCCATACCACAACGGGACCTGAAGCAGATTTGTGAGATCGAGCTTCCCCAGGAACTAAATATCCAACATCTGTGCAAAGTTGAAACAGCCCACAGAGTAGGCCCAGACCATAGACATCTTGAAGCATAAGGGCCCAATGTACCTTCAGCATTAAACGAGCGACCACGTCAAGTAATTATGAAGAACTTAGACTTCACGGACAAGGCCAACATCCTCAAACTCTTCAAGCGACTGCAAACTCCTTTGAAAATAAGGGGACACAAAGTCTTGCTATACAAAGATTTCACAGGCGAAGTAGTGAAAAAAAGAAGGGCGTTCTCCTGCGTTTTGCACTGAACTCTTCCACAAGCGCATCAAATTTGCTATAATGCACCCTGCCACCTTAAGGATCTTTCATGAGAATACTAATAATAATCTTTATTTATATAGCGCCAACATATTCCACAGCACTTTACACTTTACAGTTTACAATGGCAACACCTCCACCTTCTATTCCCCGGAGAAGGCAAAAAGTTTCCTGAAACAATCATCGAGATCTCCATATAACTCTCCAAGACAGTCGCCTCCAACAATAAGCGAGACTCGTCCTAATCGTGACCAGACGGGTCAGTCCAACGAGGATTGGGGCCAGACCCAAAGAACAACGCACTCGCAGGACACCTGAATCAGAGGGTGGTGGATTCATTACTTTGCTTATCAGTGACCACAGGACGGTGGGCTGCTATAGTATACTTTCTAACGTTTGCTGTTGACACACAATGTTTTTTCTAATATACGAAGTTGAGGACTGGGCTAACCCAGTACAAGCATTTCTACTACTTAGAACTCCACCCACCTGCACAGGCCTTTAGATGAATACAGAGTACTTTGTAGCCTGAACTCTCTCTCCCTGAAATGTGGAGGTCTGACAGGCACCAAGAGAGGTAACGTTAGAGTAGGTTCCCACCTGTATTGAGGTCCCCTTGCTGATTGGGAGGTGGGCTTAAACAGTTTTGATCATAAATGTGAACTAAGAACCTCAAAAATGTTTCACACATTCAAAGTAGCAGAAATGCTTTTCCAAAAATACCTCTGTTCCTTTTAGATTTTTTTTTGTGTTAATAGTATGCTACTGAAATTAGATTGTTTTGACTCATTTCATTGTCTACAATACCTTGAAATGAAAAACTCCAAATCAAAGAGATTATTAAGCTTTACAAAAGTGATAACCTCAGGATAAGCCACTAAAATCAGATCGGTGGGGGTCTGACTCCTGACATGCTCTCCTCCTCTTCACTTCTGGGTTCTTGTTCCAACACACAGAAGAGGCTTGTGCTCCATTCCCCTGGATCCGCTCCTCTTCACTTCTGGGTTCTGCTTGCAACACACAGGAGAGAACTTGTGCTCTGCTCTCCTACATCCACTTCACTATTGGATTCTGGTTCCAACTCCCCAGGATCCGTTTCTCTTCAGTACCCGATACACAGGAGATACACACACTTGCTTCCTGGGATCTGCTCCTGTTCACTTCTGGAGTCTGGTCCCAACACACACTAGAGGTTCACACTCCACTTCCAGAGAACCTCTCCTCTTCACTACTTCTGGATTCTGGTTCCAACATACAGCAGAGGCTTGTGCTCTGCTCGCTGGGATCCACTTCTCTTCTCATGGGTACTCGACACACAGCAGAGGCCTCTACTCCTCTGTTGCTCACTTCGGATTCCTGTCAACAGAGTGGCTGTGCTCAGCTCCTCTGGATCCACTCCTCTTCACTTCTGGATTCTGGTCCCAACAGAAAGGAGAGGCTCGCACTCTTCACCCTCAGAACCGCTCCTCTTTGCTATTCCTGGGTTCTGGTCCCGACACAGGAGAGGCTCGAGTTTTTCTATTCCAGCACTTTTTTAGTTCAGTGTTTGGAGATTAGTAGCGAATGATTATAACAGAAGTTATTACAGAGCTTATTGTAAATCCTATAGAGGGCACAATTCACATAATGTGACTGAATACTTTGTACAGGGAGACAGAAGATACAAAACCAACAGGTGGCGCTTTGGATTAAGCTCATGGCTGAACACATGATGGAATTGTAAGGGCTCATGATTTGTCTGATATTAAAGAAGTTATTAAGCTTTAAAAAGTGATGATCTTAGGATAGGCCACTAAAATCAGATTGCTGGGGTCTGATTCCAGGCATGCTCCGCTCCTATTCATTTCTGGGTTCTAGTTCTGACACACAGCAGAGGCTTGTGTTCTGCTCTCTGGGATCCGCTCCTCTTTCCTTCTGGGTTCTGGTCCCAACACAAAGGAGTACGAACAACATAGGCGATGTCCGGCTTCCAATAAAAGCAGTTTCTTTATTTAGTGCAGGAGATACATAAAACACAGACCACATAAAATGGCTGACGCGTTTCTAGCCATAAAGGAGAGGTTCACACTCCACCCCCCGGGATCTGCTCCTTTTCACTTCTGGATTCTGGTTCTGACACAAAGCAGAGGCCCGTGCTCAGCTCCCCTGGATCCGCTTCTCTTCACTCCTGGGTTCTGGTCCCAACAGAAAGGAGAGACTTGCACTGTTCTCCCACAGAACCGCTCCTCTTTACTATTCCTGGGTTCTGGTCCCAACACACAGGAGAGGCTCGAGCTTTTCTATTCCAGCACATTCTTATTTCAGTGTTTGGATATTAGTAGAGAATGAGTATAACAGAAGTTATTATAGAGCTTTTTGTAGATCCTATAGGGGGCGCAATTCACATAACTGATTATACAGGGAGACAGAAAATACAAAACCAATAGATGGCGCTGGGGACTCTCATGGCTGAACAGGTGATGGAATTGTTGTAAGGACTCATTATTTTAGTGTCTGCAATACTTTCAAGATGTTTTTAAGTTTTACAAAAGTGATGACCTCGGCATAAGCCACTGAAATGAGGTTGGTGGGGTCTGACTCCTGTTCACTTCTGGACTCTGGTTCTGCCACAATGCAGAGGCTTGCACTCCGCTCCCATACATCCACCCATCTGCACTTTTGGGTTCTGGTCCTGACACACAGGAGAGACTTATGCGCTACTCCCCAAAATCCATTTCTGTTCTCTTCAGGATCCAATAAACAGGAGAGGCTCAAACTCTGCTCCCTGGGATCTGTTCCTTTTCAGTTCTGGGTTCTGGTCCCAACACACAGAAGAAGCTTGTATTTTTCTATTCCAGCACATTCTCATCAGTGTTTGGATATCAGTAGCAAATTATTATATTTTGCTGGTATATGAAAGCTTTTGTTTTTTTTATTCAAAAATGTTATGGCTCATTCCAGAAAACCTGTAAGGTAGAAAGAAAAACAAGGGTTAGAGTCGAATTACTGAAATGTAACACAAAAGACAAAAGTTATAACAGAGCTTACTGCAAATCCAATAGATGGCGCAATTCATATAACATGACTGACTACACAAGAGACAGAAGACACAAAACCAATCGATGGCGCTGTGGACTATCTCGTGGCTGAACAAATTATGTAATTGACTCATTATTTCAGAAAACAATATTTGGTTCTGCACATCCCAAAAACTTTTTTGAAAAAAAAAATGAGCATAGGCGCAAACTGATGTGGCAGTAACATACAAACACAATCCAATTTCAGTAGCACACTATTAACACAAAAAGGCACATAGGAATTTTTGGAAAATAGTTTCAGCTACTTAGGCCTTTAAATCAATGCAGAGTACTTTGTAGCCGGAACCCTCTCTCCCTGAAATGTGGAGATCTGAACAGGCACCAAGAGAGGTAACGTTAGCGTAGGTTCACACCAATATTGAGGTCCCCTTGCTGATTGGTAGATGGGCTTAAGCAGTTTTGATCAAAAATGATTCATGTATTCTAAGTAGCAGAAATGTTTTTCCAAAAATACCTATGTGCCTTTTTGATAGTGTTTTTTTTTAGTGTTAATAGTATGCTACTGAAATTAGATTGAGTTTAACTCATTATTTCAGTGTCTAAAATACGTTCAAATGAAAAACTCCATATGAAAGAGATTATTAAGCTTTACAAAAGTGATAACCTCAGGATAAGCCACTAAAATCAGATTGGTGGGGGTCTGACACCTGACATGCTCTCCTCCTCTTCACTTCTTGGTTCTTGTTCCAACACACAGAAGAGGCTTGTGCTCCATTCCCCTGGATCCGCTGCTCTTCACTTCTGGGTTCTGGTCCCAACAGAAAGAAGAGGCTCGCACTCTTCTCCCGCAGAACCGCTCCATTTACTATTCCTGGGTCCTGGTCCCGACACACAGGAGAGGCTCGAGTTTTTCTATTCCAGCACTTTCTTAGTCCAGTGTTTATATATTAGTAGCAAATGATTATAACAGAAGTTATTACAGAGCTTATTGTAAAACCTATAGAGGGCGCAATTTACATAATGTGACTGAATACTTTGTACAGGGAGACAGAAGATACAAAACCAATAGGTGGCGCTTTGGATTAAGCTCATGGCTGAACACATGATGGAATTGTAGGGGCTCATTATTTGACTGATATTAAAGAAGTTATTAAGCTTTAAAAAGTGATGATCTCAGGATAGGCCACAAAAATCAGATTGCAGGGGTCTGATTCCAGGCATGCTCCGCTCCTATTCATTTCTGGGTTCTAGTTCTGACACACAGCAGAGGCTTGTGTTCTGCTCTCTGGGATCCGCTCCTCTTTTCATCAGTACTCGACACACAACAGAGGTTTGTGCTCAGCTCCCCTTGATCTTCTCTTCTTTACTTCTGAGTTTTGGTCCCAACACAAAGGAGAATGAAGAACATAAGGCGATGTCCGGCTTCCAATAAAAGCAGTTTCTTTATTTAGTGCAGGAGATACATAAAACACAGAGCGAAAAAAATGGCTGATGCGTTTCAGGCCACAAAGCAGAGGCCCGTGCTCAGCTCCTCTGGATCCGCTCCTCTTCACTTCTGGGTTCTGGTCCCAACTGAAAGCAGAGGCTCGCACTCTTCTCCCGCAGAACCGCTCCTCTTTACTACTTCTGGGTTCTGGTCCTGACACACAGAAGAGGCTCGGGTTTTTCTATTCCTGCACATTCTTATATCAGTGTTTGGGAATTAGTAGCGAATGATTATAACAGAAGTTATTATAGAGCTTATTTTAAATCCAATAGAGGGCGCATTTTACATAACTGAATATACAGGGAGACAGAAAATACAAAACCAATAGATGGCGCTGGGGACTCTCATGGCTGAACAGGTGATGGAATTGTTGTAAGGACTCATTATTTTAGTGTCTGCAATACTTTCAAGATGTTTTTACATTTTACAAAAGTGATGACCTCGGCATAAGCCACTGAAATGAGGTTGGTGGGGTCTGACTCCTGTTCACTTCTGGACTCTGGTTCTGACACAAAGCAGAGGCTTGCACTCCGCTCCCATGGATAAACCATCTTCACTTTTGGGATCTGATCCTGACACACAGGAGAGGATCCATTTAATGGGATTCGCTCCTCTTCACTTCTGGATTCTGGTCCCGACACACAGCAAAAGCTTGCGCTCCAATCCCTGGGATTCACTCCTCTTCTCTTCGATACCCAACACATACTGTAGGAGAGGCCTCCACTCCTCTCCACAAGATCTGCTCCTCTTCATTTTTGAGTTCTGGTTCCAACACAAAGGACAGGCTTGTGCTACACTCCTTGGGATCTACTCCATTTCACCTACATATTCTTGTCCTGACACACGGGAGAGGCTCGCACTCCACTCCCTGGGATCTGTTACTCTTTACTTCTGGGTTCTGGTCCCAGCACAAAAGAGAAGCTCACACTCCACTTCTCAGAATCTGCTACTTTTCGCTTATGCATTTTGGTTCTGACACACCGGAGAGGCTCACATCCGCTCCCAGAGATCCGCTCTTCTTCACTTTTGGGTTCTGATCCCAAAAAACAGGAGAGGTTTTTGCTCTGCTCTCCCGTATCCGCTGCTCTTCACTTCTGGGTTGTAGTCACCACACACAAGAGATTGCGCTCTGCTACCAGTAATCCGCACTTCTTTGATTTTGGGTTCTGGTCCTAACACACAGAAGAGGCTGATGCTCAATTCACTCACTACAGAGTGTGACCCTCTCCTGTGTGTCGGGCCCAGAATCCGATAGTGAAGAGGAATGGATCCTAAGAGCTGTAGAGGTGGAGACTTCCGGTTCCGGCGCCATGGCGAGGTGAGCAAGGAGAGAGAGTTCCAGCTCACTCGCTCCTTAACCGGACTATCATACTCGGCTGACAGCCCTGAAAGCTCCCCTACCTGACTCCGGGAACCGCAGACATAAGGAGGCATCCACCGGAGCCGACAGCACTAGCCCTGACCGAGGGGCAGTTGATAATCCCGACAGTGACGATCGCGGGAGCACGTGAGCGGCGTGGCAGACAGCAGGGATAACAGGGGACACGACCATTGGGAGTCCTGCTGTTCCACACACCGGGGCCAAATCCAGTGACACATCTCCCCAGCATCCCTGCACCGCTATATAAAAGAGAGAGAACCCGCCCATACATTGGTCTAGGAGGTGAGCTGGCGTTCTGCCACCATTACTCAGGGGAGCAGCAGACATCTTGTGGACGAGCAACACGTGGGCAAGGACAGAGTTCAAATACCAGCTGCATAGCAGTAAAAGTGCTCCACTCACCCTTGTCAGCAGCTCTATATGGCAGCCACAATAACCCTCATCAGCGTGTAACAGCCCCACGGACTCAGCTAGGTAAACAAAAAAAAAAAAAAAGAAGAAACGGGCTCGAGCATTTCTACTTGCTGCCATTGCACTTACCTACTAAGTGATAGGACACTGTCATCTTCTGGTGCCTTGTTAAAATATCTGCTGCACCTACTCAATAAATGGTGAAGCACTGCCACCTTCTGGTGATTTTTTAAAATAACTGCTGCACATACCCGATAACTGGTGAAGCACTGCCACCTTCTGGTGATTTGTTAAAATTACTGCTGCACATAATCAATAAGGCACATCCACCCTCAGGAGATTTGTTACCGTTTACTACACTGTGCCCTAAACCAGAGTATCACTCAATTCACCGCTACTGCCTTTCCTTATAGGGGAAAAAACTGCACTGCTCAATAACAAATTGCTAACCCACAACGATATATGGACCTATTTTTAAAAAAAATGGGAGGTAACGATCAACCTAGACAAACGGACAAATCGGCAAAGGTCCTCAAAACACTCTCTAGGCTGACCAGAACTTAGTTGCATCAACACCGACGCCACTACCCCTCACATCTCCCCTCGCATCATCACCCCCACCAGGGAGATGACACTCTAGAGCTGGAAGAATACCAGGGATCATACCTAATCAACTATCAGCTTAGTATTGATGAAAAATCGGCCCAGATATCCAGTAGGCTTTAGTCAAAACGTTAGCAACAACTCCAATCTGAGATTCAAGGCCATGATACCCAGCTAAGCGAGCCGGAGACACGAATTCTAGACTTGGAGAGGGAGGTGGATAAACAAAGCTACGTGTTGCAGGATGTAGTGCATGAAAACAAAAAACTCTGGAGCAGGGTAGAAGACCTTGAGAACAGGTCATGCAGAAAAACACACAGAGAATAATAGGCCTTCCTGAGTCCATACCACAACGGGACCTGAAGCAGATTTGTGAGGTGGAGCTTCCCAAGGAACTAAATATCCAACATCTATGCAAAGTTGAAAGAGCCAACAGAGTAGGCCCAGACCATAGACATCTTGAAGCATAAGGGCCCAATGTACCTTCGGCATTAAACGAGCGACCACGTCAAGTAATTATGAAGAACTTAGACTTCACGGACAAGGCCAACATACTCAAACTCTTCATGCGCCTGCAAACTCCTTTGAAAATAAGGGCACACAAAGTCTTGCTATTCAAAGAATTCTCAGGCGAAGTAATAAAAAAAAGAAGGGCAATCACTGGCGTTTGCACAGAACTCTTCCACAAACGCGACAAATTTTCTAAGATGTACCCTGCCACCATAAGGATCTTTAATGAGAATGGCAACACCTCCACCTTCTATTCCCCGGAGGAGGCGAAAAGTTTCCTGAAACAATCATCGAGATCTCCATATAACTCTCCAAGACAGTCGCCTCCAACCATAAGCGAGACTCGTTCTAATCGTGACCAGACGGGTCAGTCCAACGAGGATTTAACTCCTCTTGGGGCCAGACCCAAAGAACAACGCGCTAGCAGGACACCTGAATCATAGGGTGGTGGATTCATTACTTTTCTTATCAGTGACCACAGGACGGTGGGCTGCTATAGTATGCTTTCTAACGTTTGATGTTTTTTCTAATGTTTTTTCTAATATACGAAGTTGAGGGTTGGGCTAACCCAGCACAAAGAGGCGGGGGGGTTCATAGAGTTTCCTCCCACAATAGGTTTCTTCTTCTTGTATTTTCCTCTTTATAAAGGAGGAAGTGGAGAGGAGCTTTCTCTCTTTTCTAGGTGTGTGGCAGCCACCTCACCTTGCACATGGAAAAAAGAGAAGTCTGTTACAGTGACCTGGTTGGAGAATTATTTCCACCTTCCATACCAGACTGTATTTTTGAATTTATTTGCTTTACAATTACTATTTATGTTGTTCTTGTTTCAGAGCACATTCAATGTTTGTTTGTTAGGATGTTTTCACATGCCAACTTTATAGATGTGAGCAGGGAGGATATTGGTGACGTCAGGCTACCCATACAGGAAAGGTAAATTCCTGAGAGTGATCACATGGAATGGAAGGTTCAGGCTACAAAGTACTCTGCATTGATTTAATAGCCTGTTCAGGTGGGTGGAGTGTGGAAAACCAACAAGGGGGCATCCACTCCCCCCATACAAATGATATTTGGTTCAACACATCCCAAAAACTTTTTTTAAAAAGAGGAGTATAGGTGCACACTGGTGCAGCAGTAACATACAAACACAATCCAATATCAGCAGCACACTACTAGCACTAAAAAGCTATCAAACAGGACATAGGAATTTTTGGAAAAGCATTTCTATTACTTTGAACTCCACCCACCTGCACAGACCTTTAAATCAATGCAGAGTGATTTGTAGCCGGAACCCTCTCTAGCAGAAATTTGGAGGTCTGAACAGGCACCAAGAGAGGTAATGTTAGAGTAGGTTCCCACCTGTATTGAGGTCCCCTTGCTGATTGTGAGGTGGGCTTAAGCAGTTTGATCACCAAGTGATACTCAAGAACCTCATAAATGTTTCATGTATTCAAGTAGCAGAAATGCTTTTCAAAAATCCTTTGTGCCTTTGTGATAGTTTTTTTTAGTGATAATAGTATGCTACTGAAAATTAGATTGTGTTGATCATTATTCCAAAACAAAACCCCAAAATTCAGAGCTTTTATTTGAGATAATAAAATTTTTTATGTCTGGCACACGGACACTGACTGACACTGGGGCTGTGTTGTTCACTCTCTGTTATTTTTGAACAAACGCCGGGGAGATTTGCTTACAGGTCAGTTATGGGGAACTGAAAACCCAAGGAGGTAAAAAAATTCCTTTGTATCTCTTTGGGAAAAAAGAGGAACAATGCTTTTAAATTTGGAAATGTCTTTATTTTGTTTTTCCACAATTTGAAAGCATTTTTGTAGCGAGAAAACCCCTTTTAAGCGTTTTGACAAAATGTGAACTAAAAACCCAAAAATGTTTATGTTTCAAAAGTGAGAAATGTTTTCCCAAAAAACCTTTGTCCCTTTTGTGTATTTTTTTTTTGTGAAAATAGTTGCTCTGAATTAGATTGTGTTTGATCATTATTCCAGTGTCTGCAATACCTTCAAATGAAAAACTCCAAATCAAAGAGATTATTAAACTTTACAAAAGTGATAACCTCAGGATAAGCCACTAAAATCAGATTGGTGGGGGTCTGACTCCTGACATGCTCTCCTCCTCTTCACTTCTGGGTTCTTCTCCCAACACACAGGAGAGGCTTGTGCTCCGTTCCCCTGGATCCACTCCTCTTCACTTCTGGGTTCTGCTTGCAACACACAGGAGAAAACTTGTGCTCTGCTCTCCTACATCCACTGCACTACTGGATTCTGGTTCCAACTCCCCAGGATCCGTTTCTCTTCAGTACCCGATACACAGGAGAGACACGCACTTGCTTCCTGGGATCTGCTCCTGTTCACTTCTGGAGTCTGGTCCCAACACACACTAGAGGTTCACACTCCACTTCCAGAGAACCTCTCCTCTTCACTACTTCTGGATTCTGGTTCCAACACACAGCAGAGGCTTGTGCTCTGCTCGCTGGGATCCACTTCTCTTTTCATCAGTACTCGACACACTACAGAGGTTTGTGCTCAGCTCCCCTGGATCCCACTCCTCTTCACTTCTGGATTCTGGTACTGGACACCCAGCCGAGGCCCGTGCTCAGCTCCCCTGGATCTGTTTCTCTTCACTCCTGGGTTCTGGTCCCAACAGAAAGGAGAGCCTTGCACTCTTCTCCCGCAGAACCTCTCCTCCTTACTATTCCTGGGTTCTGCTTTCTCAGTTCAGCATTTGGATATTAGTAGCGAATGATTATAACAGAAGTTATTACAGAGCTTATTGTAAATCCTATAGATGGCGCAATTCACATAATGTGAATGAATACTTTGTACAGGGAGACAGAAGATACAAAACCAACAGGTGGCGCTTTGAATTAGGCTCATGGCTGAACACATGATGGAATTGTAAGGGCTCATTATTTGTCTGATATTTTAAAAAGAAAAGGTCCATATTAAAGAAGTTATTAAAGGGGTTGTCTCACTACATTGATTCATCTTACCTCAGTCCTGTTTTCTTGGTTTCACTTTGAAATCAGGGGCGTGTTTACTGGCTTCCACTAGGCTGCAGTAGAAGCCAGGTCTGTAGCTATAGCAACCAGTGTTGACAGCCTATCAGGAGAGATTGAACAGGTCTGTAGCTATAGCGACCTGAGGAGCTGATGCAGCCCATACAAGAGGGGATATCTAGGAATAGGTAGGACACTGTTAATGGACACATATTGCAAAGTGACTTATTTTTGTAAGATCTTTAATATAAAATGCAATCCTTGTAGTGAGACAACCCCTTTAAGCTTTAAAAAGTGATGATCTCAGGATAGGCCACTAAAATCAGATTGGTGGGGTCTGATTCCAGGCATGCTTTGCTCCTATTCATTTCTGGGTTCTAGTTCTGACACACAGCAGAGGCTTGTGTTCTGCTCTCTGGGATCCGCTCCTCTTTTCATCAGTACTCGACACACAACAGAGGTTTGTGCTCAGCTCCACTTGATCCGCTTTTCGTTACTTCTGGGTTCTTGTCCCAACACAAAGGAGAACAAAGAACATAGGCGATGTCCAGCTTCCAATAAAAGCAGTTTCTTTATTTAGTGCAGGAGATACATAAAACACAGACCGCAGAAAATGGCTGACGCGTTTCAGGCCACAAAGGAGAGGTTCACACTCCACCCCCCGGGATCTGTTCCTTTTCACTTCTGGATTCTGGTTCTGACACAAAGTAGAGGCCCGTGCTCAGCTCCTCTGGATCCGCTCCTCTTCACTTCTGGGTTCTGGTTCCAACAGAAAGCAGAGGCTCGCACTCTTCTCCCGCAGAGCCGCTCCTCTTTGCTACTTCTGGATTCTGGTCCTGACAAACAGGAGAGGCTCGAGGTTTTCTATTACAGAACTTTCTTATTTCAGTGTTTGGATATTAGTAGAGAATGATTATAACAGAAGTTATTATAGAGCTTATTGTAAATCCTATAGGGGGCACAATTCACAGAACTGAATGTACAGGGACACAGAAAATACAAAACCAATAGATGGCGCTGGGGACTCATGGGTGAACAGATGATAGAATTGTTGGACTCAGTATGTTAGTGTCTGCAATACTTTCAAGATGTTTTTAAGTTTTACAAAAGTGATGACCTCTGCATAAGCCACTGAAATTAGGTTGGTGGGGTCTGACTCCTGTTCACTTCTGGTTCTGTCACAAAGCAGAGGCTTGCACTCCGCTCCCATAGATCCACCCATCTTCACTTTTGGGATCTGGTTCTGACACAAAGCAGAGGCTTGCACTCCAATCCCTGGGATTCACTCCTCTTCTCTTTTGTACCAAACACATACAGTATTAGCGGCTCCCACTCCACTTCACAAGATCTGCTCCTCTTCACTTTTGAGTTCTGGTTCCAACACAAAGGATAGGGTTGTGCTACACTCCTTGGGATCTACTCCATTTCACATACATATTGTTGTCCTGACACATGGGAGAGGCTCGCACTCCACTCCCTGGGATCTGTTCCTCTTTACTTCTGGGTTCTGGTCCCAGCACAAAAGAGAAGCTCACACTCCACTTCTCAGAATCTGCTACTTTTCACTTATGCATTTTGGTTCTGACAGATCGGAGAGGCTCACATCCGCTCCCAGAGATCCGCTCTTTCCAAAAAACAGGACATGTTAATGCTCTGCACTCCCGTATCCGCTGCTCTTCACTTCTGGGTTGTAGTCACCAAACACAAGAGATTGCGCTCTGCTATCCGTAATCCGCACTTCTTTGATTTTGGATTCTGGTCCTAACACACAGAAGAGGCTGATACTTAATTCACTCACTACAGAGTGTGACCCTCTCCTGTGTGTCAGGCCCAGAATCCGATAGTGAAGAGGAATGGATCCTAAGAGCTGTAGAGGTGGAGACTTCCGGTTCCCAATGTACCTTCGGCATTAAAGGAGCGACCACGTTAAGTAATAATGAAGTACTTAGACTTCACGGACAAGGCCAACATCCTCAAACTCTTCAAGCGCCTGCAAACTCCTTTGAAAATAAGGGGACACAAAGTCTTGCTATTCAAAGATTTCTCAGGCGAAGTAGTGAAAAAAGAAGGGCGTTCTCTGGCGTTTGCACTGAACTCTTCCACAAACGCATCAAATTTGCTATGATGTACCCTGCCACCTTAAGGATCTTTCATGAGAATGGCAACACCTCCACCTTCAATTCCCCGGAAGAGGCGAAAGGTTTCCTGAAACAATCATCGAGATCTCCATATAACTCTCCAAGACAGTCGCCTCCAACCATAAGCGAGACTCATCCTAATCGTGACCAGACGGGTCAGTCCAACGAGGATTTAACTCCTCTTGGGGCCAGACCCATAGAACAACGCGCTAGCAGGACACCTGAATCAGAGGGTGGTGGATTCATTACTTTTCTTATCAGTGACCACAGGACGGTGGGCTGCTATAGTATGCTTTCTAACGTTTGATGTTGACACACAATGTTTTTTCTAATATACGAAGTTGAGGGCTGGGCTAACCCAGCACAAGGGGGCGGAGGGTTCATGGAGTTTTCTCCCACAATAGGTTTCTTCTTCTTGTATTTTCCTCTTTATAAATGAGGAAGTGGAGAGGAACTTTTTCTCTTTTCTACGTGTGTTTAGCCACCTCACCTTGCACTTACATGGAAAAAAGAGAAGTCTGTTACAGTGACCTGGTTGGAGAATTATTTCCACCTTCCATACCAGACTGTATTTTTGAATTTATTTGCTTTACAATTACTATTTATGTTGTTCTTTTTTCACCATCAAGTTTTTTGTTGGAAAGTTTTCAATGAATTTATAGGTGAAGGGGGGATTTGGTCGTCAGGCTCCCCAACGGAAAGGTAAATCCGAGATTTTGATCACGGAAGGAAAACATAAAAAACCCTGAAAATTGATTTAAAAAACCCTTCAAGGTTGGAGTGTGAAAAAAAAGAGGGGCCTCAATCTCCCAAAAACAAAGAAAAAAATTTTTGGGTTAACCTCCCAAAAATTTTTTTAAAAAAACTATTCAATTCCCGGAGAAAATTTCAAAAACACAATCCAATATCTACCCTTTAAAAACAAAAAAAGTTTATCAAAAAAGACGGTCTTTAAAAGATTTTACTCTTTTGAACCCACCCCTGGGAAAAGGCCTTTAAACCAATGCAGAGTTTTGTACCCAAACTTTTTTGAAATTTTTTAATCAAAAGGGGCCCAAACAGGAACGATTTTAGGTTCCCCACCTTGTATTTCCCTTTTAGGGAGGTGGGCTTAAGGTTTTGATCAAAATGGAAAAAAATAAAAAATTGTTCAGACAAAGTGAAAAATTTTTCCAAAAAACTGGTTTTTTGATAGTTTTTCTTTAGTGTTTGTCATATTTTATTTTTTTTTGCTTTTTCAATGCAACTTTACCTTCAAATGGGAAAAAACTCCAAAGAAAGGTTTTTCGTTTATAAAGTGATAATTCAGGAAAAACCCATAAAATCGTTGGTGGGGGTTGACCCTGAAATCCCTTCTAGGGGTTTTTCCAACAAAGCAGAGGTTGTGCTCCATTCCCGGTCCGCCCCTCTTCACTTCCGGGTTTGTTTAAAAACCCCAGGAGAACTTGGCTTGCTCCCCTACATCCACTTCACTACTGGTTTTGGGTTTCCCAACTCCCCAGGATCCGTTTCTCTTCGTACCCGAAACAGGAGAGAACACACGTTTCCCTGGGATCGCTCCTTTCACTTCGAAGTCCTGGCCCCAAACACACAAAGGGGTTAAACCCCACTTCCAGAGAACCTCTCCTTTTCATAATAATAATAATAATAATCTTTATTTATTAGCGCCAACATTTTCCCAGCACTTTACAATTAAGGGAAAGACAGACAAACGCTTTTCATTATAAAAAAAGCTACTGAAAAATTTAGTGAGGTTAAGGGCCCTGTCGCAGTGCTTACAATTGTTAGGGTGTATGGTAAAAAAAAGGGGACAAGTGTTGGTTTACAAAGCCAGCCTGTTACATAAATATGGGTAATAAAATTGGATGAACCTGCCATCCCAACCTAATCTATTCAGATAAGGGCCCGGGGTCCCAAGTGCAGGAAGGGAATCTGTGACAGAATTTGGGGGGTTGACAATTTGGGATCTTGTGGGGTTTCACTATTCTGGATTCGGGTTTCCCAACACACGAGAGGCTTGTGCTCTGCTCGCGGGACCCATTTCCCCTTCTCATGGTACTGAAACAAAAGGGGGCCCCGTGTAGTCCCTGGATCCACTCCTCTTCACTTTTGGATTCTGGTACTGGACCCAGCAGACCCCCGTCCTCAGCCCCCCTGGATCTGTTTCCTTCATTTTGGGGTTTTCTGGCCCCAACAGAAAGGAGAGTTGCATCTTCTCCCGCAGAACCCTCCCCCCTTACTATTCCGGGGTTTTGGGCCCCGACACGAAAGTTTTCTTTTCCCAGCACTTTTTTAGTTCAGCATTTGGATATTTGTAGAGAATGATTTAACAAAAGTTATTATAGAGCTTATTGTAAATCCTATAGGGGGGAATTTCACATTATTGATAATACTTTTACGGGAATAGAAGATAAAAAACCAACGGTGGCGTTTGGATTAAGCTCAGGGGCTAAACCCTTGTGGAAATTGAAAGGGGTCATGATTTGTCTGATATTAAAGAAGTTTTTAAAGTTTTAAAAAAATTAGGGATCTGGGTGGGCCAAAAAATAAATTTGGGGGGCTGGGTTTTTGTTTTTCCCCAGGCCAAAAAATTTGTTTTCCCGGGCCCTTTTTTATTTTAAAAAAAATTTCTGGGGTTTTTTTAGGGTTCGGGAAAAAAAACCCAAAACAGGCATTCGGCCAAAAAAAAAGGAAAGGAGGGTTCAAAACCCTCAACCCCAATTTCCCCCCCCCGGGATCTGTCCTTTTACTTGTGGTTTCTGTTTGAACAAAAGACCCCGGTCAGCTCCCTGGTCGCTCTTTTCATTCTGGGTTTGGCCCCAAAAAAAAACAGGGCTCGCACTTTTCCTGCAAACCCTCCTCTTTATATTCGGGTTTTGGGTCCTGACAACAAAAGAGGCTCGGGTTTTTTATTCCGCCATTCTTATTCATGTTGGGAATTGAAAGCGAATGATTAAAACAGAATTTTTTTGAGCTTATTTTAAATCCAATAGAGGGCGCTTTTTAATAATGTATACAGGGAGACAGAAAATGCAAAACTAATAAAATGGCTGGGGACTCTCATGGTAAAAGGGTATGGAATTGTTGAAGGACTCTTATTTTAGGTCTGCAATACAGTGGTGGCCAAAAGTTTTGGGCCCACCCCTGCAATTCTGTCAGATAATATCAGTTTTTTCCCTGAAAATTATTGCAATCAAAAATTTCTTTGGTAAAAATATATTCTTTATTTTGTTCAATGAAAAAAAACAAACAAATGAGACAAAAATTAATCATTGATCTTTTTCACCAAAATTTCAAAAATGGGGGGACAAAAGTTTTGGAAACCCTCCCCTAATATTTGGAGCAAAACCTTTAGCCAAAAAAAATGCAAAAACCGCTTCCGGTAACCATAAATGTTTTTCTTACAATGCTCTGCGGGAATTTTAGCCATTCTTCTTTGGAAAAACTCCCCGGGTTCCCGAGTTTTTAAAGGGTCCCTTTCTCCAAACTGCCATTTTGGATCTCTCCACAGGTGTTAGGTTTCGGGTTGGACTCTTTGTGCCATTAGAAGTCCCCAGTCTTTTCTAAACATTTTCTGGTTTTTTTTTAAGTGTGTTTTGGGTCATTGCCCCTGCTGGAAACCCATGACTCTGAGGAGACCAGTTTTCTCACATGGGCCCTCATTAGTGCAAAATTTGTTGGTAGCTTCAGATTTCATAATGCCATGCCCCAAGGTCAAGCAGCCCGGCCAGGGGCAGCAAAGCAACCCCAAAAACATCAGGGAACCTCCGCCATTTTTTTAACTGTAGGGACCTTGTTCTTTTTTAAATGCCTTTTTTTTCCTGTAAACTTATGTTGATGCTTTTTCCAAAAAGCTCTACTTTTGTCTCATTCCCAGAGAACATTTTCCCAAAACGTTTTAGGCTTTTTTGGTAAGTTTTGCCGGGGTTTTTTTGTTTTGGGAAAAAGTGGGGTTTTTGGGGGTATCCTACCAACAGCCCTTTTCATTAGCGCCGAGGATGTGGGTTGCCCGTGTACCCTGGAAATGCAGGGAAAATTTGAACTTTTTTGGATGTAGTCAGGTTTTTTATCCACCATCCACACAATCTTGTGTTAAAACTCTCGTAATTTTTTTTTCCGTCCACACTAGGGATTACCACGTGCCTGGGCTTTAAACTTTTTGATGCCACGCCACGGTAGACACAGGAACATTCAGGTTTTGGGGAGTGGCTTGTAGTTGAGATTGTATGCTTCTCACAATTTGGTTTCCAAGTCCTCAGACAGTTTTTTTGGTTTTCTTTCTTTTCTAATCTCAAGGGGGTTACACAAAAGGGACACGGGACAGGGGTTTGAGTCAACTTTTTTTTCCTGTAAAATTGTGATTTTTTATTCCAACCCCTGTTAGGTCCCACAGGTAAGTTAGTTTCGTTAATTAAACAAATTAAGAAGCAACTGAGTTTTTTAAACATGCCAAAATTTTGCCAAACCCCTTTTTTTTTTGTTTGGTGTGGGGAAATTATATCCAATTTGGCTTTTATGCAATTTTTTTTGTGGGTTTTTCCATGGAAACAAATTAAAAAGAAGATAAAAATACCAAAGAATTTGTATTGCAATAATTTTCAGGGAAAAAAAGAGTATATCTGACGTTTTAGGGGGTGCCCAAAACTTTTGGCCACCACTGTACTTTCAAGATGTTTTTAAGTTTTACAAAAGTGATGACCTTTGCATAAGCCACAGAAATTAGATTGGTGGGGTCCGACTCCTGTCCACTTCCTGTTCAGAGCTTCCTGTAAATCCAATAGAGGGCACAACTCTCATAACGTTACTTGATATTACAGAAGACAGAAAATACAAAACCAATAAAGGGCGCTTTGGATTATCTCATGGCTGAACAGATGCTGAAACCGTAACAGCTCATTATTTGCCGAAAACAATTTTTCAAATGAAAAAATCTGTCGGAAAAAAAACCACCCCGCCCGGGGGCCCCCGAGGGTCACAGCTTTACTTGGGGTGTATCTTGGGGCGTTGTGCTGCCCCCTAGGGGTACACAAGGGCACCCAAAACTGTTTCACCCTTAACCCCTGTCCAACGGGCAAAGGGGGACAAAAAGCTCCAAAAGTTCTCTGTTTGGTTTAAGACCCGGGCTGTCCGACTTATAAAAAGGCCCGGAACCCGTTGGGGTAGCTTATACCAGACCGGTAATGGGATGTAAGGCCATGTCAAGACCCCTTAATCGATTAAAATTTTTTAGTTTAATTAGCCTTGGAGGGGACATAGACAAATAAATCAAATGTGTAATATACAGAAAAGATCAGAGGTGCAAAAAACAAATAAGGTTCATTCAAAGGCATAAAATGTGTCCATTTTCCTGGGTTTTTGGCCCCCATGTGGGGGCTTATGTGGTCTGGCTTTTTGTGTTTGGTGCTCCGGAAAGCTCTTAGTTACCCCCCTCTGGATCAACGGCTGAGCTACCTGGGTCCTGCTTATATCTGTAAACGGGAAGCCCCCTTTTGGGAACCCACTGCACTCCCCCACAATCCCTGAGAGGGTTGAACTCCTCCATTTGGCAGCAATTTTGACTGAAAAAAAAAAAAAGGCATAAAGCGGCAGGGGGATTGGGGAACCCAGCCCGGGGGCATCTCAAAAACCGACGGGCCCCACACTAGCTCCGCCCAAAACCCCTATCCCGGTTGTTTTCCCCAAGCCCCGTTCTCCATTTCCAGTCCCCACCACCCTAGAAACCCGGGAGTGGCAGGGGCTGTGCAGGGAATATTCAATCTTTATGAAAGTGGGGGCCAAGAAAACAACCCCCCCGTTTAGATATAGGAACTCCTTACAATGCTTTTGCCAGTATTTTTTAATATGAAAGCACAAAAAAACAATTTGAAAATACTTGACCTTTAAAAATAACTTTAATATTTCACTTAAAAAAACCTATACAAACCCTATACTTTCCCCAAAACCCATCTAAACCCCACCCTATCCAAAAAAAAAGGGGAACCGTCCCAATAAGGACGACCCCAACAGGAACCTAAAATACTATCCCCTAACCCGTATCCCTATCCAAAAAAAAAACCACCACCTAATGCCAATATACAGGCCTTACCAAAGTATCACATGTAAACAATACTAGTTCTTATTACATCCATAGCCTATACAAAAATCCTCTAATATATGTAGCTCTGTTAGTTCTTACATCCCCAAATATACGCTAAAACCAAAGCGTTTTTCCCAAATACGGGGGAAACACGGGTTCCAAAAAAATTTTGGGGTCCAAGTGACACCAAACTCCATATACAGATAGTGATGTCATAAACAAAAGATATCGCATTCAAGAAAGGATATACAAAGACCAAAAAAAAGTGGGATCCCCAAAGAAATAAATCCCCTACATTACCACACAGAAAAATAATTTGGCTCCCTAGAATGGGGTAGTTTGATTCGATTCCTCAATGGTTTTTGGTTTCTTAGTGGAAAAAGGGCGGCTGGATCGGTTTTTTATTCAATTTTGAAGCTTGTGGTTTGAGGCAAACTGTGTTTCTTGCTAATTAATGGAAATGAGGTTCTTTTGAGGTGTCCCCACTCCTGCTGTGCTAGCTTCCTATAGAAGAGCTTTTTAAAAGGGTCTTGGTGTGTGATTAAAGTGTAAATTGGGCTTTCCGGTGGTGGGGGGCCCTCTGTGGGAAACTGACAAATACGAAGTTGGGGTAAAAAATTTTTGAGTGAATTTTCCTCACACCCCCCTCCCTTTTGAGGGCGCTAGGGGGCACACCTCGTGGGGGGCTTCGATGCCCCCCCTGCCCCCCCCCTCTGTTGGTACAAAAACCTTACGGTGGCGAATGGTGAAATTGTACTGTGGAATGCATCCACCGTAGAACCTCCCATTGGTCCCGGAGACCCGTGTAACCCGCAGAGGGTTGTGGTTGTTCCAAAAAAAAATGACCCCGTATAGGAGGGGTGCAGCCGTGAGGGGGCCCCACTATTGCCAGGATTCCTTCTCCATGGTGGAAAGGCCACGTCCCCCGGCAGAAAAAAGTTCCGGCTCAGGTACAAACAGATGTTCCTGTCCCCTTGGGTCCCCCTTGGCTGAGCAATGCACCGAGGCCCAAAAAAATGGCATCGGGGTTTGTATAAAACTGCCGGGGGAAGTCGGCGGTTGTAGTAAAGGGGGCTGGACCGCCTTTAGGGGCCCGGAAGCCCCCTTTACAGTTGTTTTTCCAAAAACTCGGAGGGCAATCTTTTGGGTGAGGTCCGTCAGGGGGAAAAAACCTCCTAAGACCCAGGGTGCCCCAAAAAGGACATCACTGCTTTTTGGTTGGGGGGGGGCCGGGGGTTTTCGATACTTAAGGGGCCCCCCCCCCTACCTGGTGCCCAGGTAAAATGGACCTCACCCTTGCCCAATGGCACTTTTTTTCGGCTTGATGGTCAAGGGCCTGCCCGGCGGAACTTTCAAGCACCTGCGTCAGGTGCGGAGGTGAACCCCCCAGGTGGGACTGAAACGGGTATGTCATCCAGGGTTACCCGGTTACCCTTCAATCCCTTGAGCAGCGTTTTTTTGGGGCCATCCCTGAAAAGTGGCAGGGGCATTTTCATGCCGAACGGGATGACAGTGGACTCGTACAGTCCGAAAGTGGGTAAGGCAGAATTTCCCTTTTCCTCAGGGTAGGGGAAATTTCCAATATTCCCCTCGATCCCTGATGGTCAATACTTGGCCCCGGCCCCAATGATCGAGCGGTCATGGATGCGTGACATTGGGTACCAACGGTGACCATGACGCGTTTAGCCCCCCGTGGGCACGCGAACCGAAAAGGTCGATCCCTTTTTTGGGGGCGAGGGCAAGGGGGAGGCCCCGGCACTGTTGGACGCCTGGATACACCAGTTAGCTCTGCAAAAACTCCTCACGCATTTGCTGCTGCATTCAGGGAGATCCTTTGTGAAGCGGATTGGGGGTATCCCCGGTTCCACGGATGGAGGTGACTCATCATTCCAGGACGTTAGTGACAATGCCCGGGAAAGGGGTGGAGAGTTGCCAACACTATCCAAAGGGTCTCGCCTACCTTCCAGGGGGGGTTGCACACGGGAAAGGGCAGCCTCCCGCTCTGATGCGCCTTCATCATGTTATGTGGAAGGCCTTCCGCCCCCCCCAGTCGTGGTCCAGGGGCCAGGTACTTACTGCGTTGAGTTTTGGTGCACGACTTTTTGCCCTTCCCGGTGCCGAAGCTTGGGCCTGTGGTACGGGGACCATACCCAAGCTTTTTGACCCCCCTGGTAGTCCTTCACAAGCGTTCTGGTCGTACCCCGTTTGGTCGGCCTGGGCCCATAATATTCTCTTGCACTGCGCATCAGGCCCACATTTTGCAGGAAGCGCACAACTACTAAAAAACCGACACCTCCTGGGGCTAATTCCTTCCCAGGTCTCCTTCACCAGAGCCGGGGCCCCCTACCGTCGCCCATACAGGACTTGAAGGGGGAGAACTCCGTTGAGGGTGTGGACCTCCCCGGCAGCAAATGTAGGTGTGGGGGGTACCCTCCCAGTTTTCGCCCGTGGGGTCTACCAAAATCTTAAGCTCTGCTTCAGGGTGCCATTGAACCCTTCAACAGGCCATTAGTCTGTGGGTGGGAGGGTGGGAAAAAATGTTGCACTGTTCAAATTACACAAGGATCCATTAAATGCGACATGAACTGGGTCCCCCGATCAGTGAGCATTTCCTGGGGAAAGCCCACTCAAGAGAAAATCTCCAGTAAGGCGGTGGCCATCTTGTCGGCCCGAATGGACGCCAGGGCCACCGCTTCCGGGTACTGAGTGGCGTAGTCTACTACCATCAGTACGAAGCGTTTCCCGGAGCTGCTGGGAATGGACAGCAGTCCAATTAAATCCACAGCCTCCTTTCTGAAAGGCTCGTCTATGATGGGCAGAGGTACCATTGGGGCTTTGGGTCTCGGCCCCGCCTTCCCCACCCTCTGACAGGTGTCGCAAGAACGGCAATAGGCAGCCACATCAGTCCCCATCTTTGGCCAGTAGAAATGCTCTATGAAGAAAATATATATAGAGTGGCACTTACCGAAAACGTCTGAACATATGGTCCGCCTTGCCTCTCCTGAGGATATCCCGGCTGCGGGGGCTGCTTCCTCCGTCTCAAATGAACGGTGCTCACGGGAATGACACCCAGCTGTAGGTGTCCAATGGATCAAACTTGAAGTGTAGAAAACACCCGGCACTCATACAGAGGGATTCCAGAAGGCATCGTGACAATAAAGCACTCCGTTTATTGTAAGGTCATAAAACACTCAATTAAAAACATCCATGGGTATAACTGTTTACGTGTTTCAGGCCCGTTCCTCGGCCCTTATTCGTAACTGACATATACCCAAATGAACCTGCCTTATAACTGCTTCCTGGGCTAATCACAGTTATACCCATGGATGTTTTTAATTGAGTGTTTTATGACCTTACAATAAACGGAGTGCTTTTTTGTCAGGATGCTTTCTGGAATCCCTCTGTATGAGTGCCGGTGTTTTCTACACTTCAAGTTTGATCCATTGGACACCTACAGCCGGGTGTCATTCCCATGAGCACCGTTCATTTGAGAGGGAGGAAGCAGCCCCCGCAGCCGGGATATGCTCAGGAGAGGCAAGGCGGACCATATGTTCGGACGTTTTCGGTGAGCGCCACTCTATATATTTTCTTCGTAGTGCATTGACTCTGGCTGAGAGTAGGCTGCTCCCGTTTATATCTGAAAGCACTAGCAGTGATATTTGCTTTATATTGCATTGGTTTGGGGTCCGTGACTATTTCTGAAATATGGATTTACAAATGCACTCAGTACTACCTGTTGAATTGGCTTCTTTTGAAGTGGATAATCAAGCCAGACGTGATCGGGCCAAACGTATTTTTGGACAGGATGCTACAGTGATCACGCAGGATCAGTTGCAATTGAAACACAAGATGTTAAATTTGGAGAAAATTTTGATGCAGCAGTTGAGGATATGGTGGGATTGTACTTCCTTACAGACATATGTGGATAAGGATATGATCCCAAGGGGATTGAGACTTAATAAATATCCCACCTTTTCCTATGATGACAATTTTATACAGCAATGGAATGGTATTTTACATGAATGTTCCATAAATATGATGCGTTTAATTATTAAATTTGAACAGGATGTTTTGTGATTCCATTGCCAAATGCATTTTGTGTTGTACCACACAGAGTAAATTCTCAGGTGTTTGGGAGTGATTAGCCCAGGAAGCAGTTATAAGGCAGGTTCATTTGGGTATATGTCAGTTACGAATAAGGAACGGGCCTGAAACGCGTAAACAGTAGAAATGCTGCCTTTCCTTTGTCTTGATGATCCCTAGGCGTCCGGCCATCGGAATCTCGTGCAGAACCCGCAACAACTCCGCCCGGAACGGATAGGGTACCACCAACCGTCGGTCCCTGGGCCACGCCTCCGGTGAACCCGGCCGGAACGTCACGTGGTACAGCCTCCCCTTTTGGGCCCAAAACCACCGTGGGAGTGTCTGAGTCCAAGGGTGGCTGTGCCGCCTGATCCTTGAGAGCTTTCAGGCTGTCGTCAGCCGCTAACGCTGCCTGATACTCTCGACTAAACGTGGCCAGAATGGATGAGGCTGCCACGTCATCTGTCGGTTCCCTGGTCCTCGCCTACCCTGGCACTTACCTGCTCCGATGGGAGGACACCGTCGGGCCCCTGAGGGGCCCTTCTGGCACTCCCACTGCGCGTGACAGTGGCCACGACCACTGCAACTGTTGGTGGGGCTCCCTCCCCCTCGGCGTCTATATAAGTCGCCAGTCTGCTTGGCCTAACCTGGCCCTCCGACATCCTGTTTGTGGGGAGACCCTGCTCTGTGGCCTTTCCTGGGAGCCCTGCCTCACCTGCATGCTCCCCCACCGCAGCTGTCTGCCCCCTGTCTGCCCTGGCTGTGGGGAGACCCTGCCCTGTAGCCTTTCCTGGGAGCCCTGCCTCACCTGCATGCTCCCCCACTGCAGCTGTCTTCCCCATGTTTGTCCTCTCTGATGGCACACCAGAGGACAACGATTCCCAGCAGGCTTGCTGGACACATCCTGCTGCCCTATTGCAACCCGCTGACCTTATATCCTCTCCACAGGATGGAGAGGAACACACCATATCACCCACCCCCATACTCCCCTCAGTATGCATGTTAACAACATTGTCCACATTATTAACAGGGTTGGATGACACATTACATTTGGTGGGAGCAGACCTTGGGGCTTCAGGGGCCTCAAAACGGGCTACCAGCCGCCCCAAGTCTATCCCTAACAAAACACTAGCTGGAATGTTCGAAGATACCCCCACCTCCCGCACTCCCTGCCGGCACCCCAGTCCAAATACACCCTGGCTACTGGTAGTGCCGTCAAAATGCCTCCAATTCCGGAGACAGCGCGGGTCTTCCCGGGTATCATGTCCTTTGGGGACACCAGCTCAGGCCGCACCACAGTCATCTACGTGCCGGTGTCCAAGAGTCCCATGGCCACAGACCGGCCTACGGTGACTGGCTGGTAGTTATCAAGGGGCCTTCCCCCACCCCCACCCACACACAAAACATTGGGGGGCCTTGGAAAAGGGGACTGAGATGGGCCCTCCTGGCGTTGGGGACATGCAGCCTTGAAATGTCCCGGCTGTTTGCACAGATGTAGAAGCATGGGCTGGGGGCCCCCTGGGCTTAGGGGTAGGGACGACTGGCCCTGCATACGTCTTACCCCCTCTCCAGCTGGTGTGCTTCCTGGCCTCCGGTGCCCGATTGTTGGCATATTCATCCGCGAGGTTTGCTGTGGCGGTGGCCCCCTCTGGTTTCCGGTCACGAAAGTGCTGCTGCAGGTCCTCTGGGCAGTTCCACAAAAACTGCTCCCTTGCGATGAGCTTCTTCAGCTGCTGGACGGTGGTGATCTTTAACCCCGAGGTCCACTGGTCCACTGCACTCTGGAGGGCCCGCATTTGGTCGGCCCAGCTGTCTGTAGGACCCCGCTGCAAACTCCGGAGCTTCTTCCTGTACATCTCAGGAGTGAGGTTGTACTGCCAGATCAACGCCTGCTTGACTTCCTCGTAGGTCAGGGTGGCATCGCTGGGCAGGTCCCCGAAGATCTCCAGAGCTTCACCTCTGAGACGAGGAGTTAGAAACCGGAAACACTGGTCCTCAGGCACATGGTGCTGGCGGCAAATTTTTTCGAATGCCAGCAAGAAGGTGTCAAGGCCTCCACCTTTATCCAGCATGGGAAAGTCCTCCGCCCTTAACTTTGGGACCTGGGTCTCAGGAGGCTCTTGACTGGCTGGGGTGGACTGGGCCTTTTTCAGCTGAAGCACCTGTAATTGGTGGTCACGCTCATGCTGACGTTCCTCCGCCCGCTCCCGACGTTCGCCAGCTGCCGCCTCTATCCGCTCGTGACGTTCTGCAGCTTCCGCCTCTATCCGCTCGCGACGTTCTGCAGCTGCTAGGAGGGCCTTGTAGGCGTCGAGGTCTCCAGCCTCAAGCTTAGCCAGGGCAGCTTGCAGGAGAATAGCTGAGGGTGAGCTGCCCACTGCGCCATTGACCACCTGTGACTGGCTCCTTGAGGAGCCCGAGCTGGACTCCTCCTCGCCTTCATAGTCCACAGCCTGGTCTGGGCCGAGCTCCTCCTGGCTAACTTCACCGACTGTTTCCTCTGGGCCTACACCTTTGCCCTTGCCATGGCCAGCCATCCTTGCAACACTTGGTCACTTGACACAAAAACTGCAACCTGAATGCACCCAAAACCTTGTATTTGCACTCTGACTTGTCTAGTGCTGAGCTAATCTTAAGACCCCAGCAGCAAAAGCCACTGCTGGTAGTCCTTAGTGTCTGTGAGTACGGGACACGCACTCACACACACTATTGTCTTGATCCCACCGCTCTGCCACCAATCTGTCAGGAAAAAGCCCGCCCCGCCGGCCCACTCGAGGGTCGACGGCCTGACTTGGGGTGTATCGTGACGTTGCGCTGCCCCCTAGGGGTACACAAGGTCAGCCAGATACTGTTTCACCGTTAACCCCTGTCCACACGGGCACAGGGAGACAAACAAGCTGCCACCAGTTCTCTCGTTTGGTTATAAGACCGGTCCGTTACCAACTTATAACAAGGCCAGGAACCAGCCTTGGGGTAGCTATATACTACAGACCGAGTAATGGGCATGAGGCCAATGATCAAGACAGATTAACTCAGATTAAAGTTTATAGATTTAATTAGCCTTGGAGGGCACACTAGACAAATATCCAAAATGATGATAAGAGTCGGAGGTACAAATACAAGTATGCTTACAATTCAAAGGCAGTAAAATGTGTCCAGTTACCTGTGGTTTTCGGCACACCTGGGCTCCTGCTTATATCTGTAATGGGACAGCCCACGTGGCAGCCCACTACACTCCCCCACACATCTCTGGGACGGCCTATGAACTCCTCCCATTCTGGCCATGCAGTTTCTGACTGAAAAACCAAAAATGAACCATAATGCGGTAGGGCATTGGGGCAAACCGACCGGGGGCATCATCAGTACCCGGACCA
>JAODAL010013780.1:0-89896 GCA_025379985.1 Phyllomedusa bahiana | reverse complement strand
AAAGTAAATATGGGAAATTAACTTATATGGGCAAACCAAAAAAATATTTTCCTTAAAACTACCTTTTAAATTATACCTTTAAAAATATCACTACAAAAAACTACCCTACGTAACTTACACCCAACAGGGACAGAACACCCTATACTTACTACATTATGGTACTGTCACACCACAGATTTGCATTAGCGGAGAACCCGCCCCGAAAAGGGCGACCCCACAATATGCAATTAGTACCTGGATAGAACCCTTCCTAATCTAAATACAGTCCAAAGGGTTTAGCAATACAAACACCAGGTAGAAGTCACAGCAGGTAAATGCCTGATGTCTATATATCAAAGAATGCGCGTTTCTAGGAATAAAGTGCTGTAAAAGCCTTATAATGTATAAAGATATATATAATAACACATATAGGACACCAATAGGTATTCCAATAGGTTACAGCACAGTCCAGAAAAAGCGCATACAGAAAAAGGCCAGATGACCTGGATACACCCCTTCCTTATCTCGCTGGCATACAGGGGGTATATACATGTATCTACCAGGTCAAGAGCAAAACAGGATAAGTGCCTAGTGGCTAAATAAATAGTAGGAGATAATACATTAAGCGCCAGAACATAATGAGTGCTGTGAAGAACTCTTGTCAAATGCCCATGGTGTTGGGCCAGAAAATGCAGGTAGAGCACCCCAAGATGTTCAATTAATAATAACAGCACACACATCGACACGCGCATTAAAACGCAGCCCCAGCGTATTCAAAAACAGCCCATCAGTGGGTCAAAAACAATATGTCCATCTGAACCTCCAGTTGAAATTTCATGCCACTCATCTGAAGGTATAGTGCAAGCCAGGGATAGTGTGACTCCCTATGGTGAGAACTTGTAAATCGTCATTGGTGTATGGCGTTTTTGAATACGCTGGGGCTGCGTTTTAATGCGCGTTTTAATGCGCGTGTCGATGTGTGTGCTGTTATTATTAATTGAACATCTTGGGGTGCTCTACCTGCATTTTCTGGCCCAACACTATGGGCAGTTGACAAGAGTTCTTCACAGCACTCATTATGTTCTGGCGCTTAATGTATTATCTCCTACTATTTATTTAGCCACTAGGCACTTATCCTGTTTTGCTTTTGACCTGGTAGATACATGTATATACCCCCTGTATGCCAGCGAGATAAGGAAGGGGTGTATCCAGGTCATCTGGCCTTTTTCTGTATGCGCTTGTTCTGGACTGTGCTGTAACCTATTGGAATACCTATTGGTGTCCTATATGTGTTATTATATATATCTTTATACATTATAAGGCTTTTACAGCACTTTATTCCTAGAAACGCGCATTCTTTGATATATAGACATCAGGCATTTACCTGCTGTGACTTCTACCTGGTGTTTGTATTGCTATACCCTTTGGACTGTATTTAAATTAGGAAGGGTTCTATCCAGGTACTAATTGCATATTGTGGGGTCGCCCTTTTCGGGGCGGGTTCTCCGCTAATGCAAATCTGTGGTGTGACAGTACCATAATGTAGTACGTATAGGGTTTTCTGTCCCTGTTGTATTTAATTTACTTAGTTTAGTTTTTTGTATTGATATTTTTAAAGGCATAATTAATAAAGGTATGTTTTAAGGAATATATTTTTTTGGTTTAGCTATCTTGGTAGGCTTGTCTAAGAAGATGACTTTTCAGAGCGCACTTAAAACTATGAGGGTTGTAATTGTACCTGATCACATGGGGTAACATGTTCCAGAGAACCGGAGCAGCACGTGCAAAATCTTGGAGACGGGCATGGGAGGTTCGGATGAGTGAGATGTGTACTGTTAGATCAGTAGCCTAGCGGAGAGACCGGGTAGGATCGTAGACAGAGATGAGGGAGGAGATGTAGGGGGGTGCAGTGCTGTGGAGAGCTTTATGGGTAAGAGTGATTAGTTTATGTTGTATTTTGTACTGAATAGGCAGCCAGTGCAGAGACTGACACAGGGTAGAGGCATCAGTATAGCAGCTGGAAAGAAAGACAAGCCTGGCTGCTGCATTCAGGACAGATTGGAGCGGGGAGAGTTTGCAGAGAGGGAGACCAACAAGTAGGGAGTTACAGTAGTCAAGAAGAGAAATAAGAGCAACAATAAGAGTCTGGGTTGTTTCCATAGTGAGAAAAGGACGGATTCTTGAGATGTTCTTAAGGTGCAGGTGACAGGAGCGGGCAAGGGACTGGATATAGGGGGTGAAGGACAGATCAGAGTCTAGTATAACCCCAAGACAGTGGGCCTGCTGCCTAGGAGTTATGGTGGTGCCAGACACAGAGAGAGAAATAGTAGGGAGAGGTCGGTTAGTAGATGGTGAAATGACTAAAAGTTCAGTTTTAGTAAGGTTTAGTTTAAGATACAGGGAGGACATAATGTCAGAGACAGCGGACAGAAAATCACTGGTGTTCTGTAGCAGGGCGGGGGTGATGTCTCGGGAGGAGGTGTATAATTGGGTGTCATCGGCATACAGATGGTATTGAAAGCCAAATCTGCTGATGGTTTGTCCAATGGGGGCTGTGTAGATTAAACAGAGGAGAGGACCAAGAACGGATCCCTGTGGAACCCCAACTGTGAGTTGAAGAGGAGAGGAGGTAGAACCTGAAAATGAGACACTGAAGGAGCGGTCAGAGAGGTAGGATGAGAACCAAGAGAGAGCGGTGTCCTGGAGGCCAATGGCACTGAGCATGCTGAGGAAGTGGTGATCTACAGTGTCAAACGCGCATAAGAGAATCCAGAAGAAGCAGCATATGATTAAGTTTACTCCTGAGATTTTTGCGAGCTGTCAGGACAGATCATTGAAACATTGTAGCTAGAACAGTATTCCTATGGAAGTGCAAAAAGCGGAAACCTGAATTGCAGAACAGGTCAAGAAGGCAGTTAGGCAGAGAGATTTAGCGGATTAGGCGAGAGTAGACCTAGCGTTCCAAGGAGTTTGAGATGAGGGCAGGTTTAGAGACTGGTCAGTAATTGTGCAGCGCAGGATGGGTCCAGAGAGGGCTTTATCAGTAAAGGAGTATAACAGTTGCTGTTTAAAGACGAGATGGAAAAATCCCCACGTGGAAGAGAGAGAGGTTATAGGGATTGCAGTAAGGTGAGTAGAGGACAGCTGAGAAATCACTGGACGAGTGGGTGAGGGAATGGGGTACACTAGAAGCAGGTGGTGGGGCTAGCAGAACAGAGAAGCATGGACACTTCTGTCGTCGGCAAGAGCTGAGAGCAAGGCTAGAGGACGTTGCGTGAGGGACAGGAGGGTAATTATTTTGGGATTGTGATGTGATGTTCTTGCCGATACTGTACATTTCTTGTCTTGAAGTGAGTGGCCGAGGATCCTTCAGCACAGAGGTCAGTGACTGTGGGTTCGAGAGCTCTTGTGGCCTGGCAGGGAGGTGGAAGGTGAGTCAACAGGCTTTTATGGGTTGTATTGTGTAAGAGTCGAGATGAGGGAGTGGAGAAATTATTTTTTGTTTGGTGCTAGCGTGAAGGGCAGTGAGATAATTCCTGATGCATTAATTTGGTAGTATGGACGAGAAAAGTCTGAGCAGGACAAGACTTTCCTCCACATACGCTCAGCACACCTGGAACATCGTCATGAGCAGAAATGGTGAGTCTGAGAAGTGTGTGCCAGACTGACGGGCGTCTGACTCTGGGAGGAGTGCGTGGTGATGAGTGGTGTGCGACAACATATCCAGGGTGGTTATAGATGATAAGTTTCATGTGAGTAACATTTAACAGCCATGTCAGCGACAGGGACGATGGAGAATTGGGGCAGTAGAGGACTTGTAATGGTGTCAGTGCGAGAGTTCACTGAGATCGTTTATAGAGCGAGATTTTTGAATGTGTGATGTGTAGGTGTGTCCAGAGACGAGCTGAGAGTTCTAGTAGATAGTTGAATGCAGATAAGTCTAATGTGTACAGATAGTTTCAGTAGGGAGAGAGATATTGTGAGATAGAAATTGAGAAGAGTCGAAAACAGAAGAGACCAGATCAAGAGAGATTCCCATCCTTGTGAGTTATGGAGCCGATGTCAGGTCTCAAGAGAACACACACGTAGAGAAAGAAGACAATGAGGCAGAGGAGGACAGGGGTCGTCAAAGGGGACTTTGAAATCACCCATGATGAGAGTGGTATACTTTCAGTAGAGAGTGGAAGTCGTGAGGGAAGCAGCAGCAAATGATCTCCAGAAACTGGCGGCGGTAGGCGAGTGGGGGTCTGGTTCTACACAACTGTCGACTCCGAGAGAGAAAATGGCTGGAAGAGTCTGAGTTGTGGACCTCAAAGGAGGGGAAAAAGTGGGCGAGGGTGTGGAGAGTCAATACCTGGAGTAGGTGCAGTGTGAGGCGAGAAGTATGCGCCACTCCTTTCCACCTGGGCCTGATGTTCACAGGGGAGTCTCTGCGGGAGGTGTGGTAAAAGTGATAGGCCGCCATAGGTGAGAGCGGCAAAAGCGGTGTCCAGATTACTGGAGCCATGTTATCTGTGAGAGCTAGGAGATTGAGAGAGTATCGGATGAGTAACAGATCATGGACAGCAGTGATTTTATTACAGACGGACGGGAGTCCACAGAGCACAATTAAATGGACAGAAAAGACGTACGAATGAATATTACGCAGGTTGCAGGGTCTGTTGGAGAACGGAGGAGTGGGATAATGAATAAAAGGAAGTGTGGACCGGGGTTGGGAGAGATGTCTCCTGCAGCCGAGAAGCAGGAAAAATCACAAGTGATCGCAGATGGTTCAGTGATGAATATGAGTCGATGGTTTGTTGCAGCAACATTAAAGAGGATGGTTTGTGTAGTCTTAAAGTAAGTAAGTAGTGGCCATGGACGTGTGCATGGGAGAGAGAAGGAGAGAGGGACTAATGTGGACAGAGTTGTTTTGAGGCTGACTTTGCGGTAGGACAAGGGGGAAGAAGGCAGCAAGATATATTGCAATATGTTAGCATGTGAACAAGCTGTGTTTCGAAAGCCCAGTACTTACAAGGATAAGTTTCTGCCTTCGGTCCAAAATTCATCAATATCACTTCAAAAGCTTTCACTTAAAAATCGGAAATTAATAATGCTGGCATTACTAAATGGAGCTATGTAAGACCACAATGATTCACTATATACGCATTTACTGATTAAGATCACTCCTTTCAGGTGTCAGAAAAACGGGTGGGGTTAGCAGAGAGATAATGCAGAAAGTAAATGCTTCAACAGGCAAACTGAGGATGATATAGTCTTGAGTTAAACAATATAAACTCAATGCTTAATTATTATAAAACAGAAGTTGAGGAGGGCGTCGTGATGTATGTAGTGACATATCATCAAAACACAATACAGGAAAATTAAATCTAGCACAGTTAGGAGAGATTGAGGGGGCTATTGTAGATAGTAGATGAATTACCCATCAAAACACAATATAGGGGAAAATCAATTAAGCAGCAGCCCGTTGCAAAGCGTTTATACAGCATTTAAGACCACTTTATTTGCTGTGAGGGTTCTTCCATACAACTCCAATTTCACCGATACTTTGGCAATATAAAATAAATTTCTGTTTATAATCTATTTGCCCGTTCAAAGTATAGAGCATTTAAGACCATTTAGATTGTGAGCTGTGAGGAGGTTCTACCAATACGAACTCCCATTTCACCGATAAGTCGCTGTCACGCGTCAGCAGTAGTGATCCAATGTCCCCACTCTGCAAGTCGGCGGTATGAGCTACGCCAGGGCGTTGCAGGAATCTAAGATAGGTCCTGGAGTATTTCCACCAGAGCCCCTCCACAAAGCGTGATGACTTGCTGCGGCAGGAGTCTTGCCAGGTCACTACCCCTGACATAGCGACTTTGCTTGCGGATGGCAGCCGAGGTGTAGCGTGGTACAGAATCGTAAGTGCAAAGATGTAGTCTGGGACAGCCGGCAATGAGGTTCGTGGTCAGCGAGGGTGACCTGAGGCAAGTGGTATGGAGTACACGAGATACATTGCCTGTGAAAGTATTCTCCCCCTGAACTTTTCAACTCGTGCGTTCATTTGCCACGAATTCTTCAGGCTTTCAAAACATAAAAAATATATTAAATTTTTATTTTTTTGTGAAGAATCAACCAACGAAGTGGGACACAATTGTGAAGTGCAGGAAGAAAAACAAAACACAGAAAAGTAGGGCATGAGTTGAGGATGAGGAGAGCGTTTGTGCACAGTCAGTTTTCACTACTTTCCACAGAATTACTCGATTGGATCCAGGTCTGGCACTTGACGAGACCACTTCTCACCACTTGATATGTTATTTGGACACCAAATCTCCATTGTAGTGATTTCTTGTCTTATATATGTTGGGGATCATTGACTTGTTGCGGAAGATAAACTCTCCGTTCCCCAGTCTCCTCATATCACTTTCTATGCAGAGAATTCCCACAGGTATTCTTCCAGAATGGATCCTGTATTTGGCTCCTCGCATCTTCCATCAATTTTAACCATTCTTCCTGTCCCTGCTGAAGAAAGGCAGGCCCAAACCATGATGACTGCCACCACCGATGACTCTTTGACAGCGGGGATTGGTGTGTTCAGTGTGATGAGCTGTGTTACCTATTTACGCAAATCCATAATATCATTAATATAGCATTAGGGCGCAAAAAGTTTCGCATTTTTGTTATTTCATCAGACCAGAGTACCTTTCTACACTGATTGTTGTGTCCTCCATGGCTTGTGGCAACTTTAAAAAGAGTCCTTTATTATGGATAATCTATATGGAGAAATGCATTTCTTTCTTGCCATCTCTTCCATAAAGAGCCAGATTCTGTGCATGTGTCTTACGAGAGATACATGCCTTGTTGGAAAGTATCTATGGACAGACTCTCCCACCTCAGCTGTACTCTCTGCAATTTCATCCAGAGTGATCTCATAGGGCCTCTTGGACTGCATCTCTGACAGTCTTCTGCCTTGTAGAGATAAAAGTTTAGCGAAGGGACGCCGGTTTTGATAGATTTGTAGTGTCTGAATACTCTTCCATTTCAATATGATCGCTTAGCACAGTAGAGCTACCCTTGGATGTATTCTAAATTTGGGATATCCTTTATGTATCCAAATCTGAGCTTTAAAACTTCTCACAACCGTTATCACGGACCTGTCCTGGTGTGTTCTTTGGGTCTTCCACATGATGCTCTCTGCGCTTTAAAGAGAAACCTGAGACTATCAAACAGAGCAGGTGAAGCATTTATACGGTAGACTTAGATTCTACACACAGGTTGGATTATATGTTATCATCATCAGTCAATTTAGGACAACATTGAGGATCAATTCAGAGATCCGTCACTGATTTCTGGTGTTAGTTTTGCTGCATTGTAAGTAAGGGCCCAAATAATACAGCAAGCCCCACTTTTCCTTTTTTTTTATTTTCTTACAAAGTTTAAAATATGTCACGGTAGCATAGTGGATCTGCTGACTACCGCAAGCGATGGGAAGAGCCCACACCAGGGAGCGGAGTCTAATAGAACCCGGTTTTCACCATAGCCCGCCCGCAAAGCGTGGATGGACATTGCTGGCGGTCGTAACTACCAGGTCGCTTCCATTGGCGAACTTAGCTTGCGTGCAGGCCAAGGGGTGAGCGTGGTACAAAATCGAAGGCAGAGACGTAGTCGGGGACAAGCGGTAGGTCCAGTGCAGTGAGGTCAGAGAGGTCTCGTGTCATAAGGACCTAAGTCATGAACGGTACAGATGTACACGGGAGAGACAATCACAAGGCACAAGGAATGCTTATCTCGATAGGCTATGCGGCAGCTAAAGATCCAGGCAGTGAGTGATTAGGAGAAGAGGCAAGCTTAAAATAGGGTCAGCACCCGTGAAACCAATCACCGCGCGCTGTCCCTTTAAATTTGATCAGCAGTACCCGTGCAAGCCGGCAGTAGGAGAGCGTTGGCGCCTGACAGCACAGCAGGAGAGCGCGGCGAGGTAAGCGTGAAAGTGCTACCGGGGGGGCGAGTGCGCCCACGCCCGATTACCTGCATACCCGCGCGGGACCCGCTCGCGCCCCGAGCTGGGTAGCGAGGGCAGGGATGATGCGGACGCACCCACAGCCTGAGCCCAATCGAGCTTGCGAGGTGCCGTCCAAAGACAGTACCCCCCCCTTTCTGGCCTCCCCCTCTTTCCAGCCCGGAGGAACCTCCGTACTAGCCCACGTGTCCATAATGTTATCCCCGGCTCCCAGACCTTTTCCTCTGAGTCCCGAACCTTCTTCCAATCGATGAGGAAATATCGTTCTTCCACTAATCAACCTTCATGTCCACGATCTCATTTTACCACGGAAAACATTATTTGGCGTCAGTCTTACAGGAGAGTTGAGGGAACCAGCTTTGTGAGAAAATGGATTCAGAACCAGGGTTTTAAAGTAGAGAGACATGGATAGTGAGTTCGGGATGCCCATGGAGAGAAGGTGAGGAGCCGAGAGTTTGTAAAGCACCGAGGTTCTAAATGGCGTTAAGAGCACCCTCAAATGGAGGTCCACATAACGTGGTCCCAATTTGATCAAAACTCGGAATTTTAAGGCGGACAAATTTATCCGAGACAGCCACACCTGTCTCACCGGAGAAAAATACTGGGGAGGGCTCCTCCTCTATCTGCCAGATTCTTATCTTCTGAGTGGGATGCGCTGAACTCGAAGACAGAGACTCGAGTCGAGGGCTCCAAATAGCCTTCATGTCTTGGAACCACGCGCATCGCTGCCGGGACCGTCAGACGGAGGATTCTAGTTGGGAGAGTATGCGAGTGGTTGAGCAGGCTGACACCGATGAAGAAAAGGAGAGGCGCCCGAAGTATTCCGAATCTAGGGAATGTAGGAAAATTCCGTCCACGGAAGCAGATTGGACCAGTCATTCTGGCGAGCCGAAACAAAGTGCGCAAATAGTTCCCTAAGACCTGGTTGACCCTGCTCCAACCTGGCCCGTTCGGGGGCGTGTGGAGGTGTACGTGGGGGTGGTAAGCCGAGAGAAACATCGAGCGAGCTTCACCTCTGCAGTGTTGTTGAGAACAAAGGGCCCCCGGAAATATCTAGACACGAAACTGGACACTCGATCTGAGACGATTGTAGGGGCAACCCGTGCAAACGAAGAAATGTGGTGGAAAACTAGGGTCGGGACCATGTGAGCAGGGAGAGGGTAGACACTGAGCAACTGTGGACAAAATCTCGCCATTTTATCGAGAACCGATCGTGACCACGCCAGATAACGGTGTGCAGAAGAGAGGGGGAAGATCGGTTTCTATAAAATCAATCCGCTACGTGCGAACCAGGGACTGGTAGGGAATGGAGGCAGGGGACGCAGAGCCGTGCCTGGATTGTGACGAGGTGTTTTATTGTGTGCCAGGTGAGACACAGGCCCTCGACAAAGTTACCCTACTGACGTCCTTCACGAGTCCGGCCATCCAATAGAACTGAGAGATAAAAGACAGAGGTTTAGCGCGAGAGCACACGTGGAGGTCCCAGCCACCATGTGAGCAGTGTCTCCCTGTTCAGGGCGTTGGGCTGTGCTCAGGTCTTCTAGGGATCTGCAAGGCTGCAAGCATCTGACTTGCACGATTCCCACCCCGATACAGCATGCTGCTGACATCTTACTGTGAGATGACAGGGGCCCAGCACGTCCTGACAGGGGGCGAGGTTGTCACCCAATCAGACTGCAGGGCTAGTATCAAGGAAACTCCCATTCTTAAACTCCCTGAAGGCTGGGTGGCTGCGCGCTGTGGATATCCTGGCTAACCTCGTGTACTTGTTCGGATTTATTGTGTCTTTGCTTATCTGTCTGTACTTGAAGCTCGAGCTTGTATTCCTCTGACCCGAGAGCACGTGTCCCTGATTTTGTTGCTTCGCTTTCCATTTGGCTTTTGACCTCGGCTTTTTTGTCCTGATCACGGAGATCATTTTGAAACATTTGCTAGAAACCAGTTTCCACTGTGGAGTGCCAAAAAAGCGAAACCTGATTTGCGCCAGAGGGTCAATGAAGGCAGTTAGCACGAGAGATAGCGGATTAGGCGAAGAGTAACCAAGCGTCAGAGTGTTGGTAGATGAAGGGCAGGTTAGAGACTGTCAGATAATTGGCACGAGCAGGTATGGGGGTCCAGAGAGGGCTTTTTCAGCTAAAGGGAGTTATAACAGTGTGTTTAAAGCAAGATGGAAAGCGATCCCAGATGGTAGAGAGAGAGGTTACAGATATGCAGTAAGGTTGAGATGAGGATCAGCTGAGGAGAATGCACTGGGACCGAAGTGGAGGGAATGCGGAGGTCTCACTAGAGAAGCAGGTGTGATGGGTCGGTGACAGCACAGAGAAGGAGAAGCATTGGACACTCCTGTCAATCTCGTTCTCAAGAGCTGAGAGCAAGTCTAGAGGACAGTGGAGCGAGGAGGGACAGGAGGGTATTATTTGGGGATTGAGATGTGGATGATTACTGCCGTGTTACTGATATATTTTTGCGTCGTTTGAAGTGATGCAGTGCCAGGTCTTCTCAGCACATGAGTCCAGTAGACTGCGTGTCAGAGTCTTTGCGGGGCCTGAGCAGAGGAGTTTGAAGCGGTGTCAAACCGGCTTTTTTGCGGTTGTTGTGTAATTCGAGATGAGGGAGGTGAAATATTTTTGTTTGCTTTCGCGCAGTGAGGCAGTGTGATAAAGATTCCTGAGCATGAAATCTTGCTATGTGGAGAACGTCTGCAGGTTAGCATTTGACTTCTCCTCATACGCTCAGCAAACCTTGGAACATCAGCTGCAGATGGTGAGATTGCTGAAGTGTGGGCCAAGGTGCTGCGGGGCTTCTGACTCAGGTTGGTGCGTTATGTGATTGTGCGCAACATAATCCAGGGTTGGTTGTGATGAGATTTCATTTTGTCTAACATTTAACAGCCAGGGTCAGTGACAGGAGAATGAGGAGATAGGGGGCAGTGAGGACTGTATGGTGTCCTGTGAGTCCTGAGTGTTTATAGAGACGGAGATTTCTGGAATGTGTGATGCGGCGGTAGCGTGTTGTCCAAGAAGCGAGACTCTATGGTGATATAAAGGCGATAAGGTTATGATCAGAGTAGTTCATAAGGGAGTAGTTAGTGAGATTAGAATTGAGCATGGAGCGACAGAGAGACTCAGATCAAGAGAGTTCACCATCCTTGTGAGTCTTTGGAGATCAGGCCGAAGAGAAGAGGTTAGAGAAAGAAGACAAAGAGGCAGAGGGAGACATGGCGGGTCGATCAAATGGGGATGTGAAATCACCCATGATGAGAGTGGGTAACTCAGTAGAGAGGAAGTGAGAGGAAGCCAGGCAGCCAAATGAACCAATCCTGGCGGGTGAGCTGTTGGGTCTGGGATACACAATCTGCGACTACCGAGAGAAAATGGCTGGAAGAGTCTGAGGTTGTGGACCTCAAAGGAGGGGAAAGTGTGGGAGGGTGTGAGAGGGATGACCTGGTCTAGGTGGCAGCGTAGGAAGCGGAGAAGTATGCCAAACACCTCCACCTGGCCTGTTCTCAAGGTCTGCGGGGGTGTGGGTAAAGATGAAGGCCCGCCATAGGTGACGAGCGGGCACGGACAGCGGTGTCAGATTTACTGAGAGGAGCCAAGTTTCTGAGTGAGAGCGCTAGAGATTGAGAAGTTGGATGAAGAACAGATCACAGGACGCCGCAGATGGAGTTTATGTACCAGACACGGAGCGGAGTTCCATCAGAGCACATTAAATGGAACAGGAAAAGACTGTACATTGAATATTACGCAGTTAGCAGGTTCTGAGTAGAGGGAGAGAGGAAGGAGAGTGTGGTTAAGAAGTAAAGGAAGGTGGACCGGGGGTTGGGAATGCATTCTCGATAGGCGTATAAGCACATAAAGATCCAAGGCATGAAATGAGGAAGAGCAAGGCATTAAATAGGTTTAACCCAGCAACCCGCGGTGAACCAATCACCAGGCGCAGCTGTCTCCCTTTAATCTTTGATGCTGCAGTACCGCGTGCACCCGGCAGTAGAGAGTAGCGTGCACCTGAAGCATAGGCAATGAGCGCAGGCGAGGTAAGACGAACGTGAGTCCGGGAGGGCGAGAGTGTGCGCCTTCAACGGCCCCGTAATACCCAGACCGAGTGTGAACCTGGCTCAGCAGCCCCGCTGCGGTTAGCGGGTTCAGGATATTTGGCACGCACCCACAGCCTGCCCCATGTGCTGCGGTTGCGATCCAGAGATCAGAGTAACCCCCCCCGCTTTATGAGCCTCCCTCCTTTCCAGCCCAGAGGAACCTCCTGTACTAGCCACGGTCCCAGAATGTTATTACCTCCGGCCTACCCAAGACCTTTCCCTCGGTCGAACCTCTTCAATCCGATGAGGAAAATATCGTCTTTCCCCTCTAATTCATTCTTCATGTCCAAGATCTCTTTTATCCAGGACAACATTAGAAGTGGCGTACATGTTTCTAACAGGAGCGGATGGACCGCTTTTTGAGAAAAACGGAGTTACAAGAACACACGGTTTGACATCAGAGCAGACATGGAAGGAGTATCGAGGAATGAGCGACAGGAAGTGCGGGAGCCGGAGTCTTTGTAAGCACCGGTTTTATGTCCGTTAAGCACCTCATGGTCACCACATAACGGGGTCACCGAATTTGTACACTCGGAATTCTTAAAGGTCGGACATATTAAGCCGACAGCCACTACCGTTGTCACCGGGAGACAAAAACTGGGGGAAGGACCCCTCCCTCTTAACTGCTGAGTTCTTGTGTATGCTGAAGCTCGAGCAGAGACTGTCGAGTCAGAGTCCCAAATAGCCTTCATTGTCTCTGGACCAGCGCATCCGGCTGCCGGGACCTCAGACGGGGATGCTAGGGGAGACGGTAGGCGGGGGTGCAGGCTGTACACGATGAGAATACAAAGGAGAGGTGCCCTAGGATATCCGAAGCTAGGAATTGTAGGAAAAATCCAGCTCCACGGAAGCAAGATTGGAGACGCAGTCATTCTGGCGAGCCGAGACAAAGAGGCGTCAAATAGTTCCCTGAAGCACCGGTGGAGACCACTCTCCAGCCTGGCCGTTCGAGTTCTGGGTGGTAAGCAGACTCGAAGGATGAAATCGAGGCTTCACTTGCAGTTGTGAACAAAGGGCCCCGCCGGAATTAGTACACGAACTGGACCTCCTCGCATCTGCGAGACGATTTGTAGGGGGCAACCCGTCTGCAAACGAAACAAATGTGGTGGAAAAACAGGTCGCCAGGTGAGGGGCAGAGGGTAGACCTGGCAATGGGACAAAATCGCCGTTTTCCAGAGAACCGATCTGTGACCACCCAGATCACGGTGTTGCCAAAGAGAGGGTAAAGAATCAGGTTTATAAAAATCCATTCGGCTACTTCGACCAGGGACATGAGTAGGGTTGGCAGTGGCACGACAGGAGCCACTAGCCGGTGTATGTGACGAGGGTGTTATTTGTGAGACACAGTGCGTGACACAGGCCTCGACAAATTCCTATGACGTCCACTTCTAACGAGGTCGGCTCAACCAATAGAACTGTGAGATAAAAGGCAGGTTTTTGCGAGCACCGGTGAAGCCCGGACTCCAGTTGAGAGACAGGGCGCTTCCCTGTCATAGGGCTGGGCTGTTCTCAGGCACTAGGATCTGGTGATGTTTACGTGTAGCAGGCGTGCACAGCCTGTATGCACCGATCCACCCAGAGAGCGAGTACATCATGCGGCTAGCACAACTCTGTCTAGAGAACAGGGGGCGCAGCCACTCTGAGCAGGGCGCGACAGTTTGCACCCAATCAGCTTCAGGGGGCAGTAGACCAGCGAATCCCTTTAATCTCCCTGAACCTGTGTAGCTGCGCCTAGTATGATAGTTCACGTGGCATACCCTCGTGTGACTTGTCTTACGTATTATTGTGTTTTGCTTATCTGTGTACCGTGAGCTCGGCTTGATTCTCCTTGACCCCGGGCTTCTGCGCTCTCCCTGATTTATTGTGCTTCCGCTTCCATTTGAGCTATTTGACCTCGGCTTGTTTACAGTTATCCATCTGTCGATCTGATGTTAGTGGTCTTTGGCGATATCTATTTGATATTTTACCCAGACGGGTCTGACTATGTGCTTCACCTTCTGTACAAGGCCCCTGCACTATAAGCGCAGCGCCAGGGAACTGCCCGGCCCAGATTGCTGTCTGCTACCTGGCAGCACGTCAGTAAGCGTGTCAGGGAAAGTGGGCTGGATTCCAGTTAGGAGGTAGCCGACTGCAACCTCCACTTACCGTGATCTATTAACAACAGAGCCGCGAAACCGCTACTAGGAGACTCTACCTCCACTATGCGTACCCCATGACATGGCTCTTGGTATAGCAGATGCACGGGGCTTTACCCAGCTGTACCAGGATCTGGCGCTGAGGAGGTAGAAACAACAGTGAGGCTACCCCAAGTCAAGAGGTTCCCTGCATTCCATCCCCTCCTGTGGAACCCCCTATCGCATTAGCCTGAACAGGCCCGCACGGTAACAGGAATGGCCTTTGTGAGAATTTAGAGATGTGGTAGTCCGCCTGTATTTAGGCTCCGCCCAACTTACTCAGGGAATGAGGAAACAAGGTGTGGTGAATTGTTATAGTCCTATACTAACAGGGGTCCCCCCCAGGAGTGGGCGATTTTCGTTTACCGCATAACTCACCATGTACTTTGTCTTCTTGTGGACAGTAGTTCTTTGCCGCTTTAAGGGGTACTACTTTCTAATCGACCAAGATAGGGAAGCTGATGCCGAGGCTCAGCTGACCACCCTTTTAGAGGCAGGGTGAGAGACTTTGGGAGGAGTTTTTGCTCCCAAATTTCGTCGTTGGTCGTTTCGTGTCTGGGCGTGGAACTATGCAGCTCTCAGATGCCAGTTATTAGATTAGAGTGTTAGCTGGACCATCGTGAAAGATGTATATCGGCGTGGCTTACCCTACCCTGTTACTTTAGCTGAAGCCTTGTCACTGGCTGTTCATACATGACAGACGTTTTAAAGGGAGAGACGGGTCAGGAAAAGGTTCCCCTCCGGTGGTCCACAAACCAATGTCACCCCTAAACCCCTGTTTCCGAGAGAATTTAAACCCAGATTAACCCATGCAAGTGGGGGCTTTTTTCTTCATTGCGGCGCTAGTGACCGTATGATCTACTCAGCGCATCCTGGAGGTTTTGTGACTTCTAAACCTAGTGCAGAAGATGGAACACAGAATTCCGAAAGCCTCACAAACGGAAGACCAGGTCCGAGAAAAACACCAACGCCTGGTGGTATGCAGGAGGATCACCCTAGGGCGAGCAAGTACATACCTATGTATCAATAGTTGCTGCGAACACAGTTAAGAATTTCATACTTGTCGCTGCGTCCGTTCTGGGGAGTGCGTTGTGGATTCGGGATCAACTTCTAATATTGTTATGATGCGCGTCTGTCCGCCAAATGTCTGGCCCTACCCTTGTAGAACCGCTATCTGACTCGCTGCGGCTAGTGGCCTATTGACTCCACTCACTACTCGGGGTGCAATCAATATTGTACCCCTGACGCTGGAAATGGTGGTCGATCTAAACATATTTGAAAAGTGAGTATACTATTCATCATGGAGGATGCCCGCTGATAGTGGATTTTGGGGCTGCCCTGGTCTTCAGAAACATAATGCCAGTGTTTCTACTGGACATTACAGGGAAAATTAGTCATGGTGGGTGCGACAGCGGTGTGGTTTGACCAGATGTCTCCTACCATGCTGGGCAATAACTGATGTGCATTCTTAAATGTTCTATCTGGAAGCAGCTGTGGCCAGCCGACGAGGCCTATGCGGCATCTGTGGAAGTTTGAGAGCGCGTGGGCTAAGGTTCCCAGAACATCGAGTCCTCCTGGTCGATACTCTATGCCCTCCACCTGTACCTGAACGTCCATATGTGGTTCAGGAGATGCGGCTAACCCGGTGGAGCTTACAGCATGAAATTAGCCCCCCCATTCTCTCTGTCCAAACATAACGCTGTCCCGTCTTGCACTTGGCTGAGTAGAGGTTATATTCGCAGCCTGTTCTGACTTCGACCTCTACGTCCACCTTCTCTCCAGTATTGCATAGAAGGGGGATTATAGAAATATGAAGTATCGCCCGTAGTTTAGATTTTCGCGTAAGGCCAAAGGTGTACACTTGCAGTATATATTCGCGTCTCCAATATGGATAGCTTAGAGTAATTGGAGCTCCATGAGAGACAGATCACTGAGAGGTTCTGTGCTAAAACACTTAACCATGTGTCTGATCGCATGTAAGGTGAATTCCATGAGTCTCACCCAGAGCAACACCCAGACCAGAGAGGTCCTTGGCCCCTCCTAAAAGTGGGGGGGGTCCTGTGCTAGGGCGCGGAGCTGGTGCTCAGGCTCTAGGGTATCTGCTAGGCTGCAGTGGCAGAGCTGATGCACGATCCCACCCTGATACACATGTTGCTGACAACTTCGGTGAGTGACAGGGGCCCAGCCACTCCTGACAGGGGGCGAGGTTGCACCAACCAATGGGAGGACCCGGAAGCCACCTACCAATCAGCTCAGGTGCGGGTATCCAGGAATCCCCATTAAACTCCCTGAAGGCTGGGTGCTGCGCCTGTGATATGCTGGCTACCTGCGTGTACTTGTTCTTGTGTTTTTGTAGTTTTGATTTCTGTTGTACCTGTAAGCTCCGCTTGTTACTTCTCCTTCTGAGCCCCGGACTTTTTGTCTCTCCTGATTTGTGCTTCGAGCTTCCTTTGGGCTTGACCTCGGCTTGTTATGTTTATTCCTCTGGTTTCTGATTTTTGTGAGGGCTTTGGCGTGTCTATTTGAGATAATTTACCCGGACTGTCTGACTATTCTTCTTCCTGACGGCCCCTGGGCACTTTAGCAGCGCAGGGACTGCGCCCAGTGTGCCGTTCTATTCCACCTAGGATCACACACGTCAGTAGGCAGGACAAGTGGAGGCTGGGTTCCAGTTAGGATATATGTGCGCACCTCCCTTGGACCGTGACAACGTCCACTTCACAATTCATACTTCCAGAGTAGCGGGGTTCCACATATGGTTTTCCCTGGCGGAGACATTCGGAGGTCGAAAAGGAGCTGCGGAACAAGATGCTTCAGGAGTATTATATGACTCGGTAGACCACTTCTGTCCCCGACCAAGGCGAGGCGCGTGACGAGGGGAGCGGTCTGCGCTTAAGAATCTAATTCCCGAGGATGTAAGTAGCGGTCTGGCGAAGAGTTAAACCGGGAAAACAGAAAGAGCGAATAGAATTGGCGCGCGGAATTGAGTTGCTGGCCATCTGCGGAGAGTACTGGAGTATCTTATGAATCCAATAGATTACTGATGTGGAGCGGATGCCGAGCAATCCATTATCAAATGAGATAGGCGTGCTCCATTCCTCCACACACCATTTGCAGATGAGCTTAATACACTCCCGTCTCCGATAGTGTAATTCCTTTCACGGAACTGAGAAGAGAATGATTGTTGAACAGAAGGCCACAATGTGACCGAGTCCTTTTCCGTGGGCCCCTTTTGCGCGTTGAGGACCGTCTCCGACTCCAAACAGACGAGGCGGTCTACTTCAGCGCAGAGAAGGGCTATCTCAGAGGACCGGCCTCGACAACATTGAAGCAGAGGCAGAGCCATTTTTTTAGTCTTCACAAACGCTTCTCGGCCTTCTATTGGGCCAACTCGTGGGTTAGCAATTTATTCTTCGTGAAGGGCCACGATAGGAGCCCACTCAGCGTGGAAAAGAGTAGGATAAACATCTGCCGTAATGAATTTACAGAAACACAAAAACACATTGATAATTTGCCCAAAGCTGGACTGGCCAGAGGCCTTTACAACACCGCAGACAACTTGTGCGGCCGGGTCCCATCCACAGGCCTTGGTCTGTGATAATTGGATAGTCAGGAATGGGAGTGCTATTCGTGGAAGACGCACTTCCCCAGCTTGCCGTACAGTGTTTTAGCTCGTAGGCGCCTCAGAACCTGGCGAACGTGGTAAACCGGGAGTGAGTTCGCCAGATTAGGTAATTACCAGAATGTCGTTCAAACTGTACACCACGCCACAGGAATATAGAGGTCTCTGAGAAGACGTCATTTACGAACTCCTGAGAAAATGACGGCTGGGTGTGTACAACAGGACCGTGAACGCGGGACATACCACAGTACTCAAGCGTGCCATGCCCTGGTGTTAAAGGAGCCGTTCTTCTCCACTCATCGCCCTCTACGGAGATTGCGGACAGAGTGTAGGCCAGCCCTCTAAGATCTCCAACTCGAGAAGATCCGTGCGCCGTGTAGGCGATAAAAGCTCCCGTGATCAGCGTGCAGAGGTACCGATTTCTTCACCGTGATCTTATTTAAGTCCCCGATAATCGCGATCTGCAGGCGGTAAAGGAACATCCTTTTTTTGCTCTCACGAAGGAAGAATCCTGCTCCTGCTGCGAGAGAGGATTTTCGCGTATAAACCACTATCTGTAAATTGATCCAGTATATATACTCGATCATGGCTCTAGTCTTCGGGCAACACACAAATTGGGTACGAACGTCCTGCCACGAGGAGATGTGGTCTACCCGGTAGCAGGTAATCGGGCTATCATATGGGCATTGAGGAGGGAGGCTCTGAGCCTGCTTCTCCGAGAAGACATCGGCAAATTCTGATACTCGCTGGTAACCCGGGCATACGGCTCGTCAGGGCTTGGAGCGAGAGCAGGGAATGCACTGCGGGCGAGGTGCCACCCAGACAGCAGGTTGCAAAGCCATTGAAGCCCCCGCGAGTTACTTCTCCTGACATCCAGCTCTAGCAGTAGGAGATGAGTCTGCAGCATGGAGTCCCTAGCACATAATCGTGCAGTGAGAGGATGGAGTCGTTGGCAACACACATAAAAGGCGTGATTTTCTCCTTATGATAAACCCCCAACATGAAGAACAACGGCTTGGTGGGGTACCGGGAATCACGTTCACTTAGGAGCTCTCCGCTACTGAGGGAGATCACCAAACGGTTTTTATTCCAGGCTGACCTACTGGAAGCAATACGCTGAAATGATAGAGCGTAATGAAACTGAGACAAGTTCCCCTGCTTGAGCCGGAGCTCCAGAACAGGGCTGAGACCTGAAACACTAGACAGCTTACAGTCTACGATCCGTACCGGCATCATCAGTGTCTGTGGACGAGGGAGGAATTTGCAACAGTGTGATTCTGCCTCTCCCACGAAGCCTAGGTAGAGCCAGAAGAGATTCTCCCGGACGCGTTGGTGCGCTGAGAGGACACTTCCCTCCGAAAAATGTCTCAGTGATTAACCGCAAAATAGGTATAGAAGTTTTCCATCCGAGCGCCGGCCAAGTTCTTGCTCGGTAGTTTTAGGGGCCCGGTCGAATTCTTAGCCGTCTGCGGTTTTGCTCAGTGGTGGAGCGTTGAGTCGGTTGCATAGGTCTTTCCTCTGGAAACACTAGGGGGGGCGAGAGGGGGGCGTGGCGCTGACCTGTCATGGTAGGGCAGACGCATACGTCGTGTATCTTCTGCAGGGAGCACTTCAAACGGCAGAAATAAACCTTTTCCCGAGTGATGCCCAGAAGACTAAAGAATCCTGCTGTAGAGACGCAGTAGACCTGGCCAGCGCTGCGCATGAGGAATACCCGGTAGTAAACCTCCCTGAGTTGAGCTGATTTTCTTGTGAGTCGTCATGCTCCAAGACCGAGGAGCGGGATAGCGCTTGTGAGCGGCTAGAGCGCTCATCGCTAATCTGCACGGCGCGTGAGTACTACTGTCTGCTGACTGCTTGCAACCGCCTGCCCTACCCTGCGCAATTCAGACCGCAAGCATACCTCCGAGACAGGCGCGGAGGCCGACGGTGGGCGTTGGGGGGGGAGGGCGGGCGGGCGGGGGGGCGGGGAGGGCGTTCGTCCTGCCTGCCCTAGATCCTCCACCTCCGGCCGACTAGCGCGGCCCGAGAGAGAACCCACGTGTCGCGCCCATTTTGAGCCTTCCGAAGGGGCCCTCGCCCAACACAAATAAAGAGACGTGAATCTGCCTCGGCGATAAAACTCCCCTAGCTCGTTCCCTTAATCCAGCTCCTATAAGTCACCTGCTCTGACTTCTGCCCTGCTGGACAGCCTAAAAGGGACAGCTGCTGCAGTGCAGTTTTAACGGCCGCCATTTTGAGCCCACAAGATCAGCACCACCTGGCATTGTATCCCCACTGTCAAACATCGAGTACTGACCGTCACAGCCATTCCACCACAGCTTTAGCCAGCACCTTATGAGCTATGTTACAGCTGGGTCCTTTCTAGGGAGACATTTGGTTCACTAAAGTACTCTTCTCTACTAACAGGGGTTAGCTCTCCCCTGGTACTGTCTCTGATCATTAAGTAAAAAGCACAGGCCTCTACAGCTACATCATTACAGCTTCAATCAGTGGTGTAGGAGCATTGCTACAGCAGTATTTGTTCCAAGAGGGTATTTGGCTTATCACTACACCAAGCCACGATACTGGAGCCAGGCGGGGAAACCAGCGTGGCCGTGCTACCCACATTCTTGCCGAAGCTCTTCTCGCCTTTCGGCGAAACGCACGTCAATGCGGGTGGCCAACAGAATTAACTCGCTGAGGGAGGACGGGATGTCCTCTGCGGCAGCACATCCTTAATCCTATTGGAAGAGCCCCTTTTAAAACGTGCACATAAGGTGGCCTCGTTCCGGATAACCTTAAGCCAAGGTGTGGAACGGCACCGCGTAACGCCCACAGACGATCCCCCTGGCACAGGTTAGAAGAGCCATTTCGGCGGAGGACGCCTGAGCTGGTTCCTCGAAAACACCCACAGGGGTGTGGCCCATGCCAAGGCCTTCCCGGAAAGCAAGCTGACCACGAAAGCTACCTTTGAGCACTCCGTAGGGAACTGGTCGGCCATCAGTTCTATGTCCATGGAGCACTGGGTGATGAAACCACGGCACTGCTTGGAGTCCCCTTCAAACTTCGACGGTAGCGGCAACCGGAGCTTGGGACCCACCGTTGCAGGCGGTGGCAAGGCTGGAGGCGGTGTAGCCACGGGGGGGAGTGACGGCTGCTTTGGTTTAGCCAGGAGTTGCTTGCAACATGATCGGTTAGCTGGTCCAACTGCTGTGCCTGTTGCGCGATCTGTCGCGACTTCTGCGCAACAACTGCTGCAAGGTCCGCTTCGCCAGGCAGAGACACCTTGGTGGGATCCATGGCCGGATCTTACTGTCACGGTAGCAGTAGTGGATTCCTGCTGGACCACCGCAAGCGATGGTAAAGCCACACCAGGTCGCGGAGTCTTAAGTAGAACCCGGTTTTTAACCAGAGCCCGCCGCAAAGGCGTGATGGACTTGCTGCGGCGGGAAACACCAGTCGCTTCCACTGGCGGAACTTGCATGCGGTTGACAGCCAAGTGTGAGCGTGGTACAAAATCGTAAGGCAGAGACGTATCGGGATAAGCGGTAAGGTCAGGGGCAGAGAGGCGGCAAGAGGTTCGTGTCAAAGACAGAATCTGAACGGGTACGGTACCACGGGAGAGACAATCCACAAAAAACATGTAATTTTATATATTTATGTTTGACGCCTGAAATGTGGCACAAGGTTGAAAAGTTCAAGGTGACCGAATACTTTTGCAAGGCACTGTATCAGACAAGACTTAGGAACGCTTTCTCTGTAGGCTTAAAGGCACTAAAGATCCGGCAAAGGGATCTGGAAGGGGCAGGCTTAACTAGGGGCAGCGACCGTCAATAGGAAATTACCGGAGAGAGTAGGGACGGAAATTACCGGAGAGAGGGGTACTGTCACGGGTGGGCCCGCGACCCCCGCATGACGGGCGGTGGGCGCGCTCACCCGGCGGGCCCGGCTCCTCTCTACTTACCTGGCCGCGCTCCTGTTGCGGTCTCACCTCCTCCCCGTGTCGCTCCCCGACATCTAAGGCGCGCAGCGCGCCGGCACTGCGTGATTTTAAAAAGGGCCCAGTGTACAGTAATTGCTATTGCCCGGTCACTGCCCTTATGTAAGCCTGCCCCTTTTCCTGGGGCTGTTTTCCGATCTTTAGTAGCCATTTCAGCCTATAGAGAAAGCGATACAAGCCTTGTTCATGACTTACCATGTACCGTACCATTACTTCCGTTCACTCGACCACGCATCTTGCCGCCTACCCTGAACTAGTGCCTGTCCCACGACCACGAACCTGTGCCGCCTGCCCCTGCCCTTCTGCCTTGTCCAGACTACGAGCCTGCCGACATTCAGGTCATCCACGCTATACCTTGGCTGCCACCGCAAGCCAAATCACGTCAGGGGTAACGACCTGGTAACCTCCCGCCGCAGCAAGTCCATCCCGCTTTTTGCGGCGGGCTCTGGTGAACACCGGGACCTACTTAGATTCCATTCACTGGCGTGCTTTACACCATCGCGTGCGCGGTCCAGGGGATCCACCTCTACGCCCCGGGTACGGACAGTAAACCCGGGCCCAGGCCCGCCAAGTCCTTCTCCGCTGACGCTGACCTCACCCCATTGTGGCTCAGCATCACAACAGCTCGTTTTCAGAAACCCCCAGCAACTGGGCCATCTCCCCCGCCATGATGCAGCCTCCTGGCCGCCCGCAGCAACAATCTCTCCCTGGCTCCCGTGCTCCCCTCCGTTCCGGGCCCAATCGCGGGCCAGGGCTCCGTCTATCTATGCCGACCAAATTCGATGGGGACCCAAGGCTGCAGGGCTTTTTCACCCAATGCTCCCTCAATGATTTAAAATTGGGAAAACCAATTCCTACCGAACGGCCCCAAGGTGGCGTTCGTGCTAAGTTTTCTCCCCGGGGAAAGCCCGCCTGGCCCCCCCCCCTCTGGGACAGGGACGATCCGGTCACAGCTAACCTGGCTTCTTTCCTCACGATTCGGGAGCGTTTTCGAGGAACCATCCCGGGCTTCTCGCCAGCCCGCCTTGCAAATCTGCCCCAAAGGGGGGACTCATCTGTAGGCGTTTATCCCGAAAAGTTTCCGACTTTGGGCCCCCCTCCGGGGTATCGGGGAATGGAAGCCATTAAAGCCACCTTCAAGAAGGGCCCTCCACCGCATCAGGATCCAAACCCCCCCGGGACCTCCCTCTTCCTTGACACCTTATCTCCCTGGCCACTCGGATTGAATCCGTTTCTCGAGCCAGGAGAACTCCCAGGACGGGAGCAAGCTAGCCCCCCGCCTCCCCTCGCGGGCCCCAGTATTTCAAAGGCCGCCTCATTTGCCCCTCGCCACCCCCCGAAGGGGCCCCATGGAGGGGGTTTCGGGCCCACCTGTCTACAACTGATTTAACCGAAACGTGAGGAAATTTTTGTCGTACTGTGGCAGGCAGACCATTTCCCAGATCCGCCCACCGCCCTCAGCGCCGGGAAACGGGCGCACCTAAATAGGGGGGAGGGGCTCCCCAGGTGAGAGCAACCCCTCTCCCCCCCGACCGTCCCCGGGGAAATCACGAAAGGGCCTGTGCCCTTTTCCAGGCTACGCTTTCCTGGACTCGGGGTCTCCCGGGAAATTTCTTGGACGCTGCCCGGGTACCCCCCACATAACCCCCCTGTGATCCGCCGGAGAACCCCCTCCCCTTCTCTCCTCGGTCAGTGGGAAAATTCTAAAGGGATCCAATTCGGTTCCGAACTGACCCCTGGCCTCAATAGGGGGCTGCATAAGGAGAACTTGCTTTTCAAACGTACTACCCTGTACCCCCTCGCCCATTCTCCTAGGTCTCCCTGGCTGCAACGCCACGCCCCGTGCCGTTTGGCAACGGGCAAAACCTAGTTGGGGTTCGGAGTTCAGTCCCCCGCTGTTTGGTGGCACCTCGCCCGGGCTTACCGTTTTCTTCGGGGTCGTCTAAGCCCCGACGGGCCCTTTCCTGCACCATACCAAGCCTTCGCAGCCCTCTTCCCAGAAAAAACTGAACGTTGCAGCCCCATCGCCCAACGACGTCCATTGATTTCTGCCCGGACGTCTCCTCCACTGGCAGGTTTACCCCCTGTCGGACCTGAGCCCAGGGCTATGTCTACATATATCAAGGAGAATCTCCAGGGGGGGGTTTATCCGCAAGTCCCCCTCTCCAGCTGGGGCCGGGTTCTTCTTCGGGGCAAAGAAGGAGGGAAGCCTGCTTCCTTGCATAGACTATCGGGGCCCTCAAAAGATCGCAGTAAAAAAAACCCATCCCCTCCCCTTGATCACGGAACTTTTTGACCGTCTACGAGGTGCCAAGGTCTTTACAAAACGGACCTGCAGGGGTTTATAACCTCAAGGATACGTGAGGGCGACGAATGGAAGACCGCTTTAAACACCCCGAGGGGGCCTTCGATTCCTGGTCACCCTTGGCTCTCAATGCCCCGGCCGTCTTCCAAAATTCGTCAATGACATCTTCCGGGACCCCGTAAAACATGCGGGGTTGGTATCTGGACACATTCGGGTTTTTCCCCCCCCGCCCTTTAATCCCATAAAGTTCACGTGCGCCAGTCCTCAGACCAAGGGGCCCAACCCCCTCTATGCCAAACTTAGAATCCCATTTCACACAGGCCTACCTTCCTGGGCTACATCATTTCTGAAAAGGGGCCTCAGATGGACCCCGCAAATTGTCCCCGTCCTACAGTGGCCGCGCCCCGGGGTCCCGACCCAACAAAATTCCGGGGTTCGCCAACTATTACAGGAATTTTAACCCCACATTTTTCCTCCGGGTGTCCCCCATAGTGGCTTTAACCCAAAAAAACCAAATCCTAAGCCTGGCCACCAGGGGGCAGGGGAAAGGCCTTCTCTAATTTAAAAAATGTGCCTTCGCTCTGCCCATGCCTCTCCCCCCAAACTGAACAACCATTTTTTCTCGAGGTCGACCCCTCCTCGGGGGGCCCGGGGGCCATACTCCCCAAAAGGGCCCCAAAAAGGCGACCCTCACTTGGGGGTTTTTTTCAAAAAGTTTTTCCTCTGCGAAAGGAACTATCTACTGTACCGGGAAATCTGGCCATCAAGCCACTGGAAGAAGGGAGATATCTCTTGGAGGGGCTCGTCACCCTTCAGCATCTATACTGACCAAAAAAAACTCGTACTCCAGACTGGCTCATTTAAATCCCCCAGCTCTTGGGCCTCTTCTTCCCCGGTTTTAATTTTTCATTCTTTCGCCCTGGGGAAACGAAATGTAAAGGGCCCCGACCCCTCTCTCCCCACTTCGGAGTGACTGGGGATAATCCACCCCACGGCCATATCCCTCCAGAACGGCTCTCTCGGCCGCACTGATAGACTACAACGCTTTCCCCCCCGGAAAGCAACGCCCCCGCTCTTGGGAAAAGAATTGTCAGGGGGCATTGCCCCCGTAGGGCGGGGCACCCAGGATGCAGAGTCCTGCTCTCTCATCTCTCGTTTCTACGGGTGGCCGACCAGCCCGGGATTTTCGTGAGTTCGTGGGGGCCCTCCCCTTTCCCCCTGCCGGAACAAGTCTCCTCGTCTAAACCCCGCAAGTCTGCTCCTGCCTCAAACCTATACCCAGCTTCCTTGACCCATGGGGCCAGGTTTTTATCAGGGTTTTTTCCCCTCCTTCCGCTGGCAAAACCGATCTGGGGGGTTACAACTGTTTTCAAGTATACAATATTAAAAAAAAAGGATGCAGCTCCCGTCAGGTTCCACCCTGGACGTGCACGATAGACTGAAAAGAGTCTCAGGGATCCAAACAAACGAAGGGGAAGTCCACTCAAGACCATAGGTAGAAAAATGAAGATACCCCCTTTTATTCCAAATGCTTTAAAAACAGAGTCGAATGACCATGATGTAGTTGTAGTAAGAAAGCGCTAACGCGTTTGGAAGATTTTTCCTTAATCATAGCGTATCGCAAAAAAAGTTTTCCCTTTTAAATAGCCCTATACCCGGGCACATGTGCTAGGAAAAAAAATTTTTAAAACCCTTGCCCCTCGGGTATATTATTAAATTATATGATAAAATATACTAAATAAAATATATAAAACACAAAACCTAAAATAACACAATATTGTAAAAAACATCCTTCTCTTGTTTATAAACCCGCCGGGTAACGTGACCAATTTGGAGATCCCCCCATGTCTCCCCATTTTTAGTTTTTTGTTTTGACACCACCTCTAACGGGCTTAAACACTCTCTCAATGCCCAAAAAAAAACCTGAAGTATTCCTATTAGATTTCGATGAAATGCCCAGAAGCCCAATCCCACAGACGTGGTTTGCTATATCAGACAGGTGCCTTCGATCCCGATTTTTAACGCTGTTTTATGTGCAAACCCCACTATTTCAAGTTGCAATCAGTACAGGTAATCAAAAACACTGTGAATTTTTTGGGTTCAATTTAATATACATTAATATATTGTTAATTTTCACAGTAAGTAAAAATTGTGGTCTGCATAAAGTTGCAAGCTATGCAACACGATGGGCCCCATTTTAAGAGCCTCATGTAATAAACCAGGGGCGGGTATTGGGGGAAATTCGATAAGAAAAACGGGGGGGCAAGAGAACCAAGGGGGTTCCCACCTTTTTTAAAACAAATTTTTAACCCTCCTTTTCTAAAAGTGTTTTTATATTATCCTGAAGAAAGTACGGTAGATTTTTCTTAAGAAGACACAATATCTTTTAAAATTTTGGGCTATAGGGGGTAGAAAAAAACAATCTTATTTTATAGACAGTATCTCTCTTTTTTGTTGTTAACAATTGTCCGAATAGATTAGCTACTTTCCGTTTGGCTCTATTTACATCCATGTGGGTATCCCTTTCCAAAAATCGACACATGTTTGACGCTCATATTTTTGAAATTTATGTTCTACGAACAGTGTCTTTTAATTTTGATTAATTCTCCCCCCCGGAAATTTTTTAAAAACACTGGGTGGGTGCAAGATCCTGCCCAATATCAGTTCCCTTTTCTGTGGGGTTTCCCAAGGGGGGAATATCAACCCCGCCCGGGTTTTTACCCCAAAGTGACATCCAAAAAGTTTACTTAATTCTCAGCCATTCATAATAAATTGTAGGTTTTTGGTATTTTGATTGATAAATGTGCAAAAATTCAGGGTTCCACCCGTGCCCCCCCCACAACCAGGAGCAGGGGCATCTAGTAATGACCATACCACCTGTTGGGGGAAAGGGACAGTCGCAAGAAAAAACTTCCCTCCCCATCCGACATAAATAATTTTTGGGCCCGGGGGCCAGAGAATTTCGCCCCATGAGAACCTCGGCACTGCAATAGAAAAACCCTATCAAAACTAAAATAGTTATGTTTTTCAATAAAAAGTCTGGGCCAAATAAAAATTCATTTGGTTCCCCGGAGTGCGACTAAATCTGAAAAGAAAGATTTTCCAAACAGGACAAAACCTGGGCGTGGGGGATGAGGGGGGAAACCCCACCACATCACACGACACCCAGGGAAATCCTGATCCCATTTTTCTTTGGGGCAAGAAAGTAAAACCCAAATTTTTGAGTTTTAAGTCCTGGTAGATTTAACACAAGTGGGGTAAAACCCCCTATCCACGCCCCAAGGAACTCACCCAAATGCGCCTATACCAGCTACAAAGGTCTAAGTGTGGGGGGAATAGATTCTTTTGAACTTTTGGGAAAAGAAGGAAAATTGGTATGGTTGGATATCTACAAACAATTGTCACTAACTAGTAGAGATAGCTCCATTGTATTCCATCTTGTAATAATTTTTTTTTGTTTGGTTTTAAAAAGATTAGTTGGATCACAAGAAAGGGGGCGATAATTATCTCTTCTTTCAACAATGTTTTTTTTTAAATTGCGATAAAAACCAGCATCAATTTCCAAATCCCCCAAACCCCTTAAACCCCTGGGCGTATTTAAAAAATCAATTGTTCTGTATTCTACTACCTGTTTTCAATTTGGACAATTAAATTTAACAGAATTATCTCTAATTTCTGTTGCAAAATCAAAAGGTCTCTTTCATATTTTCTTGGGGCATACCAAACCAACCGGCCGGATTGATAGAAAAAATTACTGTTTTCCCAGAAAGTCAGGACAAGGTCGCAAAAGAAAATGAATTTTCCTTTCCAAATTACAAAGCAACAATGTTACAAAATTTCCTCAAAAGAATTGTATACTACAGGGTTGGGCACATGTAATCAGTGTGAAACCAGCTCACCATTTCCTCATCAATATTTGAAAAAGATTTTTTAAAGTTAAAATTTCTGCTAATCTTTTATGTCCAATATGTAGAATACAAGTCAAAATTTTTTTTTGGGGAAAAAACCCTAACCCCTTAATATAAGGGATTTGAGTCTCTGTTTAAAATATACTTGACAAGTTTACTAAAGGAGAATCTAGAATTTTCTTTGCGTTTTCGATCTTTTTTTCTTATTTTTTTCCGACTCCTGGATCTTTTTTTACGTGGATGTTGTTTTTAATTTTTTCCTCTTTTGGGAATGTTTTTTTTTGTTGTTTTTTTTCGGTACAAAACCCACTGGGAGGGGTCCAAAGTTTTTTCAAAACTGAGGGCTGAATTTCCACTGAAAGCAGTCCTGGAAAAGGGAAAACCCCAATTTCTTTTGTTGGTCCACTTTGTTTTTTTTTGTTGTTGATTTTTTAAATGGAGGGGGGGTGGGAAACACTGCGGTGCCCGTATAGACTTTATCATTTAAACAAGATGTCTCTTACAAATTTCCGTTTCTATATCCACAATTTAGTCTTTTTCCCAATTTCTGTATATTATTCAACATTTTTTCTTTGCAAACCTTTTATTGGGTTTTAGGCCAAAGGGCGCAGCCTGCTTTACACTTGAATTTCTTTTTAATAATATTCTTAATGTTTCTTTTTTATTTAAAAGTTCCATGATTTGAAAAGACAATTGCTCAATAGGAATTCCTTCTTCCTTAGTTTTTTTTGGGAAATGGGTTATCGGGGGCTTTTTAATCGCAGGGCCCCGCGGGATCTTTTCTTCTCAAAGTAAATTTTCAAGTTGGTTTGATCCCCCCAAGACGCAACTCTTTGCAGGGGAACGTTCTAATTTGACAAAGTAATTTGCAGATCTTGGTAAAAATGCTTGGTTACATTGCTAAAAATTCGCGGGTTTTTTTTTAGCCTTGCCCGGACCACCATGACAGATTCAAACAGTTAGGTGGAAAAGGGAAAGGCAGGATTTTAGACATTATGGGCGGGTCTTTTCAAAGCTAAATTCCACTATGAGTCAATTTTTTTTTTAGTGGTATAAATCTAGTCATCAGTATTCTTTTTATAAACTCACAATCAATGAAAATTCAAGTGTGGGACAAGGGAAACAGGACACGACTATTTCCAAGATATACAATATATAAAACAAAAGGATGCCCGCCACCGTCCCGTGTTTCCCCCCGGGCTTTCACGGATAGACGGGAAAAGGTCTCGGGGGATCCAAACAAACAAAGGAAGTCCAGCTCAAACCCGAGGTAAAAATATGAAATACCTTTATTTCCCAAAAAGGCTCTTACAAATGTGGCACTCGGGTTTCATACTTGCAAATTTTGCGACCACCAATACTTTTAAAAATTTATCGTGAACAATATAACCATAATATTACCTCGATATTTAATGTAAAACTAAATTCACATGAATTTGATTTCCTGTACGATTGCAACTTTCAATAGCGGGGGCACATCAAAAAGCGTTTTAAAAAACGGATCCGAAGGACCTTCTGATAAAACGCAAAACCCCTGTCTGTGGGGAATACGATGGGTTCTAGCATTTTATCGAACATCATAATAGGAATATTCAGGGTTTTCTTTTTCAGGGCATTGAAGAGGGTTTAAACCCGTTAGAGGGGGTGACACAACAAAAAACTATTAAATAGGGGAGACAGGTGGATCTACCTTACCACGTTTTCCGGCAGGTAGAAAAAAGAGCAGGATGTTTTTTTATCAATATTAAATTTTTTGTAGGTTTTTGTACGTTTGTACGTTTTTTAAATTTGATTTCGTATATTTTATATATTTAATAATATACCAGAGGTGAAAGGGTTAAAGTTATTTTCCTAGCAAAATGACCGATATAGGTCTATTTAAAGGAAAGTTTTGTTATGCAGTATACGCTATGATTAAGGAATAATCTTCCGAAAGGGCGTTAGCGCTTTCTTACTACAACTACATCATGGTCATGTTGACTCTGTTTTAATGCATTTGGAATAAAGGCTATCTTCATATTTTCTACCTACCTGGTCTTGAGCTGGACTTCCTCTTCGTTTGTTTGGTTTTCTAAGATGTCCCACTTTATTCCTCTGCCGGGCCTACCCTCAGCTCCTCGCCTTGCCAGTTTTTTTTTTCTTCAAAATTTTGGGGCTGCAGGGGCTCCCTCGGCACATAGTGTCGGACCGTGGCGTTCAATTGTCTCCAGATTCTGGCGCTCTCTGTGTAACCAACTACAAATGAAACTGGACTTTTCTTCAGCCTACCACCCCCAGTCCAATGGCCAGGTAGAGAGAGTAAACCAGACCCTAGGTTGCTACCTGCGCCACTTTGTCTCCGCACGCCAGGATGATTGGTCCAGCTTGTTGCCCTGGGCCAAGTTTTCGTATAACTCATTGGACTCGGAGTCAGCTGGTGCTGCTCCTTTCTTTATTGTCTACGGCAACATCCCCGCCCACCCCTCCCCCTTTCTGTGCCCTCGGAGGTCCCTGCTGTGGAAGAGCTGGTCCAGGACCTGACAGCTATCTGGAAACAGACTCACCATTCACTACTCCTGGCCTCTGCCCGCACCAAGGCTCAAGCCGACAAAAAGCGAAGACCTCTGCCAACCTTTTCCCCAGGTGACAAGGTGGGGTTTTGTCGGCTAAATATATACGTTTCAAGGTTCCCAGCTATAACTGGGCCCCCCGGTTTCCCCTGGGTCCATTCGGGGTGCTTAAGCGCATTAACCCATAGCATACAAGCTCCGCCTTCCCCCCATTATGAGGGTCCCGAACTCCTTCCATTCTCCCTGCTAAAACCGGTCATCCTTAATCGCTTCTCCTCGGGTACTTGCTCCTCCCACCCCCTGAGGCCGATACCACCGATGTCTTTACGGTAAAGGAGATTCTAGATATGAAGACGGTCAGAGGGAAGCGTTTTTTTTCTCATTGACTGGAAGCGTTCGGGCCCGAGGAGAGGTCCTGGGAGCCAGAGAGCAAAATTCTGGATCGTGACATAATTCAGAGGTTCCTCCAGGCCAGAAGGACGGGGAGGCCGAAGGGGGGGGTACTGTCACGGGTGGGCCCGCGACCCCCGTACCGGGTCGCGGGCACACCCGTGGTCGCCGCACGAGCCGGTCACTGCCCTTATTTAAGCCTGCCCCTTCCTGGGGCTGTTGCCGGATCTTTAGTTCCATTTCAGCCTATAGAGAAAGCGTTACAAGCCTTGTTCTGACTTACCGTGTACCGTACCAATAGCTTCCGATCCTCGACCACGCCTCTTGCCGCCTGCCCTCACCTAGTCCCTGTCCACGACCACGAACCTGTGCCGACTGCCCTGACCTTTCTGCCTGTCCCCGACACGAGCCTGCCTGACTATTCTGCACCACGCTATACCTTGGCTGCCAAAAACCCGCAGCAAGTCACGTCAGGGGTAACGACCTGGTAGACTCCCGCCGCAGCAAGTCCATCCCGTTTTGCGGCGGGCTCTGGTGAAAACCGGGACCTACTTAGATTCCGTTCCCTGGCGTGGCTTACACCATCGCTTGCGGCGGCCCAGCGGATCCACCTCTACGTCCGGGTACGTGACAGCCGGGAGACAGATGCATCGGCAGGAGCGCGGCTAGGTGAGTAAGCCGGGGACTGGGCAGCGGAGCCGCTTGCCAGCGGGGCACAAATGCATCTGCGACCCAGGGTGACAGTACCCCCCCTTTGGCCTCCCTCTCTTTCTGGCCTAGAGGACTCTCTGGATTACATTATGGTCCACAATGTTGTCTTCTGGCTCCTAGGACCTTTCTTCTGGCCTGAACCCCTTCCAGTCAATGAGGAACTGTCGCTTCCCCCCTGATCGTCTTCATGGCCAAAACCTCCTTTATAGTAAAGACGTTGGTGGCGTCCGGGACTCGCATCGTGGGGGGGAAGACTAAACTTATAGGCCACTGGATTGATGCGTTTGAGCACCTCGAATGGTCCCAGGAACTGAGGACCCAGTTTGTAGCTGGAGATTTTGAGACAAATATATCTAGCCGATAACCACACCTTGTCTCCAGGATGCGCGGATGTGCCTGCGACCCGAGGTGAGGGTCGCAGGGGCATCCATGACAATTGCATAGAACACATTTCTGTTTATAATCCTATTTGCCTGTTGCAAAGTATAGGCATTTAAGACCACTTGATTTGCTGTGAGGGTTCTTCCATACGACCCCACTTCACCAATATTGCATAGAAAAAATTCTGTTTATACTCCTATTTGCCCATTGCAAAGTATAGTAATTTAAGACCGCTTGATTTGCTGTAAGGGTTCTTCCATACGACCCCATTTCACTGATATTGCGTAGAAAAATTTCTGTTTATAATCCTACTTGTCCATAGTAAAGTATAGGCATTTAAAACCACTTTATTTGCTGTGAGGGTTCTTCCATACGACCCCATTTCACCGTTATTGCATATAAAAAAATTTCTGTTTATTATCCTATTTGCCCGTTGCAAAGTCTGGGCATTTAAGACCACTTGATTTGCTGTGAGGGTTCTTCTATATGACCCCATTTCACCGATATTGCATAGAAATTTTTTTGTTAATAATCCTATTTGCCTGTTTCAAAGTAAAGGCATCTAAGAACATTGTTGAATTTTCTGTCTTTTTAGTTTCAGTTCTTCAATAAGAGACTGTGAACAAATCTTGACCTTTTTAATATTTATATTTTTGAACATGGAGCGAACTAGAGGTAGTAAGCGAGCAAAGAGGGGCGTAGTGTGAGGAGCTAGAGGTACAAGACAAGGCGCTCTTTCCAGTGCTCCAGACAACACACAAGCGAGCACATTGTTAGTCGCAGGACTGTCAGGCCTGTCATCGCTTGGTCGGTTCCCTGTGCGTCTCATTACTGAAGATCGGCGCCAATCCGTTCTTCAGTGCTTAACACACCCTTCATTCAAACAGTTTTACCTCCTCTTCCTCTCAGTCAAGGGCACAAATGTCATCATCATCATCAATCCAACCTGAAGGCAAAATTTCACCCAATAAACAGACCGCTCTAGATAATCCATATTCCGAAGAGCTCTTTGATGAAACAATGCGGTGGGGATCAGAATGTATTTCAAAAGATCAAGAGGCCAAAGATGATTTTGTCTGCTCTGATGCCCAATCGCTGATTCTCTCAGAGGAGGAGAAGGAAGCTGGTCCATTGCCAGAAATATCAAGCGGTCAGCTGTGCCTCGCAGTGCCTGTGGCATCTAGCCCGCAGCTTGAGGATGTAGACTGTCAGGAAGAGGAAGTCACCTGTGATGATGATGATGATGACATTGCGGATCCAAAGTGGTCTTTTGCGCAGCAGCTGGCGAGCGCATCATCAGTGGAGGAGGAGGATGATGGGGTAGTGTCAGTACTAGTGATGAGCGAATACGTTGACTATCGTCATCGGGTCGATAGTCGATATCGGCAATTATCAAGACGATTTCCGATAGTCGATAATAGATTATCACCGATGACCATTAAGGTCTATGGGAAAGCAACAACACCTTCATTCTTACACCCAAACAGGGCTGGAGAAGCTGGAATTAACATCCACAACAGTCAAATGGATACGTGCTACATCGTAGGCAACACACTTAGGTTGTAAAAGCCACAGAAAAAAAGTCACAGACCATTCACTATCCCTGTCTTGTACCACAGCATGACCCTTAAACCTTCATGACCCACAAATTAAAAAGTGCCAGAAGGCAGTATGATTTGAACCATCATTTTACTTGAACTGGACATTGAATATCCCTGTCCTGGCACGAGCCCCAAACCTGCATGACCCCAGAATAAAAAGTGCCGGAAAAAGGAGTCTTTCAACCACCATATTAGTTGAACTGGACATTAACTATATCTGTCCTGTACCGCAGTATGACCATTAAACCTGTCTGACCCACAGATAAAAAAAGTGATGGAAAATGGAGTATTTGAACCACCATTTTAGTTGCACTGGACATAGACTATCCCTGTCCTGGGCCACAACATGAGCCCCAAACCTGCATGACCCACAAATTAAAAAGTGCTAGAAGGCATGATTATTTGAACCATCATTTTACTTGAACTGGACATTGACAAAACCCGTCCTAAAACGCAGCATGACCCTTAAACCTGTCTGACCCACAGTTTAAAAAATCCCGAAAAAGGAGTTTTTAACCACCATTTTAGTTTAAACTGAGCATAGACTTTCCCGTCCTGGGCCACAGATGCCCCCCAAACCCGCATGCCCCCAGATTAAAAAGTCCCCGGGAAAAAGGAGTCTTTCAACCACCTTTTTTGTTGAACTGGACATTGACAATCTGTCCTGGACCACAGTATACCATTAACCTGTTGACCCACAAATTAAAAAGTGCGGGGAAAAGGGAGTCCTTTGAACCACCATTTTTATTTTCCCCCGACAAAGCACCCCTGTCCGGGGCCACAGCATAGCCCCAAAGCTGCAAACCCCCAGATTAAAAAGTGCCAAAAAAGGGAGTCTTTAACCACCTTTTTTAGTTGAACTGACTTTTGACTATATCTGCCCCCGGACCGCAGTATGACCTTTTAAACCTTATGACCCACGATTAAAAAGGCTGGGAAAAGGAGTCTTTGAACCACCATTTAGTTGCACGGGACATAGACTATCCCTGTCCTGGGCCCACAGCATTAGCCCCAAACCTGCATGACCCACAGATTAAAAAGTGCCGGGAAAAAGGAGCCTTTCAACCACCATTTTAGTTTCACTGGATATAGACTAATCCCTGGTCCTGGCCAGGCATGAGCCCCAAACCTGCATGACCCACAGATTAAAAAAGTGACGGAAATAGGAGTCTTTTAACCACCATTTTAGTTGAACTGGACATTGACTAGACATGTCCTGGGTAACCTACATATGTCCAAGTCTTCCCGTACCTCCCTTGTACAATTCAGAAGAATATTTGTATCAGCTATTTTGTGCATGCCAGTTTTTTATTAGTTTAATCCTAGAAAACACATTTTTAAAATAGGATGGAATCCCACCCCATCTTTGTTTCTCTTTTTTTAAATGTATTAAATGGGTTGTCTCTCTAAAGGGATTGCTAACTATGTTAAAGTCATTTTGCAATATGTGTCCATTAACAGTGTCCTACCTATTCCTGTTTTTGACAGCACCATCACCCTTGAGCCACTTTTGACAATTGTGAAGAACAAATGTCTGTTAGAAACCACATTTTTTTTTATAATAGGACCTGTAGTATAGCTGCATTTCACAGCAAAATGCCCCCAAAAATTCAAAACATGACCCTTGAGCCACTTTTGACAATTGTGAAGAACAAATGTCTGTTAGAAACCACATTTTTTAGAATAGGACCTGTAGTATAGCTGCATTCACAGCAAAATACCCCCAAAAATTCAAAACATGACCATTGAGCCACTTATGACAATTGTGAGGAACAAATGTTTGTAAGAAACAACATTTTGTAGAATAGGACCTGTAGTATTGCTGCATTTCAAAGCAGCATGATCCAAAAAATTATAAAAATGACTTCTCAGCCACTGTTAAAAATTGTGAGGGAGAAATGCCACTTAGAAGCCACATTTCTGTTCCAAAGGAACATGATTATAGCTGTATCTCACAGCACCATGACCCCAAAACCATTGACAATGCGAAAAATTCTAAAGATGAAGTGAGTAAATGGAATATGGTTTTGTCATGAAACCTTGGAGTCTTTTACAGTCTCCTCACAGCAAAACCAGCAAAATGAACTTTTGGGAACTGAGAATAACAATTGCAGTAAGAAATGATCATTTAAAAAAAAAAAGTTTTCAAGAGGACCATTTCTGTTTGAAGGAATGTATGAAACCCGGGCAACAATCTGCCTCGGCAATTGGAGCCACAACACATCAAGATCCTGCCGTTCATCTTGATGAAAGTCAAAACGATCCCATTATCTGGGGAAACCCGGGATGCGTTTGTCTAAAATGACTCCTCCACGTGCTGAAGGCCCGCTAAATATACGCGGTGCTGGGCAGACAACACCTTCTATGGCGTGGCGAGCGACTCGGCCAAATCATCCATTTTGGATACCCGGGAAGTCGATTGTGCCGGAACACACCAAAAACATCGGTGTGAGACGCAGTAGTCGTGCACCATGATTTTAAGCTGCTCTGTGTGTTGGATTGTCCCTGCATTACTCTTTTGGTGAGGTGTAAATAAAGATTTCCCGAGGTCACCCATTAGGCTTCTGCCACATTTCCTGCTGCTGCTTTCCGCTGCGGGGTACTTGGCACTTCTACTGGTTTACGTCGCTCACGGTTTTTCCCCCTGACATTGAAAACGGGGAACAACAAAACAATTCTCCAGTTATCAATCAGCCAAAATTCTCCATTTCCTGCATTTTACTCTCTATTTGAGTGGGGGAAAGGAAAGTGCTGAGTTTTTTTTGTGCGGGGGGTCCAGGAGGGTGGCCACCCAGTAACGTTGTTCATTTTGATGGCCTTAATGCGAGGGGTCAGTTGGAGGAAATGGGGCATCCAAGCACTCATGTGAGAGATTGGGGCCTTGATTTCCAAACCTCTGGGGCGAGGGGCACTAGCAAACTATCTTTCCCCTCTTCCCCTTCGCCTAAAATTTCCGCCAACCTCTTTTCCAAGGGAGGGACGCGGTAACGCGGTGTCTAGGAAAACCTCCTCCTCCTCCTCCTCCGCTTCCCCCGGGACAGCTTTAACACACCCTGACTTTTCCTCAGATGATCACCCTAAGACTGATGCGCCGCCTTTTCCGGCCCCGGACCCCGAACCACTGACAATGAAGACTGTAAAATTGGAAACTTTCCCGGGGCCCGGGATTCGACGGGGAGCGGGGGGAGCTGATTTTTCAGATGTCCAACAATCTTCCCGAAATAAAATCACCACAATTCCAGCTGACAAGGGGTTGTCCGCACTACCATTTTGGGGGCTTCTCAAAACTGGCAAGGGTGGGCAGAGCTATTTTACCCACCTCCACTCTCGGGGGCTCACACCCCGGGTCCGCACCGCTGCTTTTCAGGCCCTGTGTCACTTCGTACTGTGTAATGGCATTGCGCTGCTGCCACAATTGCTGGAGCATGTGGAGGGTGGAATTGCAGCGTGTTGCCACGTCAACAATGAGACGGTTGACATGGAGGCCGAGCTGACGCTGCAACGCAGCCAGGCGGGATGAAGCAGGGTGCGATCGGCGGAAGTGCAACTCAGACCTCGAGCCTTCCTCAGCAGGCAGTCCAGACCCGGGTAGCTCTTTAGAAATTTCTGGATGACTAGGTTCATGAATGTGCCAGCAAGCGATGTGCTCCAGCCTACCGATCTTAAGGGCGGCCAGCAATTTCGACCATTATCGCACACCACCTTGCCTGGCAAAAGGTTCTTGTCACCCAGCTAGCGCTCGGTTCTCGTTGCAGAGAGCCGTCCACAGCTCCCCGACCTGTGTGTGGACGGTCTCCAAGACAGATTAATTTCCCAAAACGGCCTGGATTCTCTAAGGCCCGTGATGGGCCACCAAGGGAAACCTGGGGGAAAGAACCCTGCACCATCCCTTTCGGTTATGAAGAGCGTGCGCCGAGCCTGAGAGCCCCCGTCACCACCAGAGACATCCACCCAGCTCACCCAGTGAGCGTCACAGAGATATAGCGCCTTGGCCGTGCTTACTAATCCATGTGTCGGTGGTCAGAAAGGACTTTTCCCGGGGACAGATGCAGAGAACGCGCTTGAAATTTTAGATGACACGTGGCTGGCCAGGGCAGGGACGGCTTTTCTGGCAAAGAAATGTTACATAGTTACATAGTTTGTCAGGCCGAAAAAAGGCATACGTCTATCCAGTTCAGCCCATTTATTAAAGTGTTGCTAAAGTGTTAAAGTGTTGATCAGAGGAAGGGAAAAAACCCCCATGAGGTAGAAGCCAATTTGACCTCATGTAGGAAAAAATTCCTTCCTGACTCCAATCTGCAATGGGAATAAATCCGGGATCAACGACCCCCCTCTAAAACCCTAGTCACTTAACTTGTTATACTCTCTAGAAATGTACCAGCCCCTTCTTCGGAACCCTAGTCACAAAAACTTTTAGTATCACTCTCCGAAAGCATCCAGCCCCTTTTTAAACCTGTTATGAATCACCATACAATTTCCTCTGGCAGAAAATTCCACAGTCTACCGCTCTAACGTAAAGAACCCTTTCATTTTTATGAAAACTTTGTTCCTAAAACGAAAGAGGACCCCCCTTGTTCTGATACAGTCCTGGGTATAAATAAATCTTAGCGAGACCCTTAATTGGCCCTTTAAATTTATTTAACATATTTATTATGTCCCCCCAACCGCTTTCTCTAATTTAAAACCCTAACCTTAATCTTTTCTGGATATTGCAGCCCACCCGGCCTTTAATTATTTTTGTTCCCCCCTTTTGTACCTGTTCAAGCCTACAAGCTTTCCTGTGCACTGGTCCCCAAAACTACACAATTTTCCATGTGTGGTCTAACCATGACTTATAAAATGGGAGAATAATGTTCTCACAGTGCATCTATCCCTTTTTTAAACCCCCATGATCCTATTAGCCTTGGCAGCTGCTGCCCAACACTGCTGCTAAGTTAAATTTACTGTCCACTAGGATTCCCAAGTCCTTCTCCATGTAATTTTTCCCAATGTTTTTCCACCTAACATTTATCTTAATGGTTTTTTTTTCCCCCCAGTGCATACCTTGCTTTTATCATTGTTAAACCTCATCGCCCAGGCCCCCAAACCCTACCAATCCCTTTGTAAAACACATTATCCTCCAGGTGGACCCCCTTTACAGAGCTTAGTATCATCTGCAAAGATCGATTTTCAACTGTCAATCCATGTGTAAGATCATTTAGAAAATGTAAAGGGATAGGGGCCCAAAATTACTGAGCCCTGGGTACCCCCTTAACGGGGATCCAGTCGATAGCACCGTTATTACCACCCTTTTTTTCTATCATTGACCATTTGCTTCCCCACTTGCCACTTTTTCCCCCATCCAACTTTCTCATTTTACTTACCAACCTTTTATTTGGAACAGACAAATGCTTTAAAAAAAATCCAAATATATGACATCCAGTGCCCACCCCGTCCATTCGGGAACAAACCCTCCTCATAGAACGATGAGATTAGTCTGACAACCGTCCTTCAAAACCCATGCGGAAAACGGCTTTATACTTTTAAATTTTCATGAGATACTCAGTAGCATCTTTTAGAAAACCTTCAAACTTTACCCACACAGAAGTTAACTTACCGGCCTATAGTTTCCGGGATCATTTTTTGCCCCCTTTTTTAATATTGGCACCACTTTTTCTAGCGCCAACCCTTTGGGACATACCCCTTATTATACAGTCCATAAATATTAAAAATAGGGCCTACTAACACATTACTTAACTCCCTTAGGACACGGGGGTGTATACCCGGGCCGGGGGATTTTCTATTTTAATCTTCCTTAGGGGGAGCTGCACTTCTTCCTGTTTAGACAAGAAACTTTTTAAGTGGAAATTTTCCCCTCCTCCCTTTCCATCAACAGAAGCTCGTCCTCCTCGGTAAATACATGGAGAAGAAATTTTTTTAATAGGTTTTGTTTTTTTCTCATCGCCCCTATATCTCTCCTCTGTATTTTTTAAAGGGCCAACAATTCTTTTTTAATCTTTTTACTATTTATATATTTTAAAAAATTTTGGGGGTTATTTTACTTCTTTTGCAATACGCTTTCTGCCCTCCATTTACTTCCTTATCTTTTTTTTACACACTTTATTTTTTTCTCTATATCTTTAAAGCGCCTCTTCCCTGCCCTCCTTTTTTTAAAGCTGAAACGCTTCTTTTTGATTTTATTGCCCCCTTTTACATCTCGTTGATCCACGGGGGTTTTTCCTTTTTTCTAATAATTTTTTTACCATAGGTAGTACCCTCACAGTGGGGACCAATGTTTTTTTAAAAATCCCCATTTATTTTTTGTTCTGCTATTTTTAAAACCCTTGTCCCCGTCAAAACATTTAGTGCCTTTTTAACAGGGTAAAATTTCCTTCCCAAATTCAGTTTTTTGGGCTCGATACAAAAAGCTCTATTGAGGATAAATGGGAATTTTTTTAATTTTTCCCCCTATTCCCAGGGCCCCCAACCTGAACCTTTTTTACTCTGCCCGGGCTATTAGTCAATATTAATCTAGAAGGGCCTTTTTTCAGCATTCCTCCACCATTTGGAAAGGGAAATTTTCTTAGTTTTAGACAAAAACCTGTTTCCTTTTTGAGAGCTACAGGGTTTCAGATTCCCAGTTTTTGTCTTGGGGAGTTTAAAAAAGCCCAGAAATAACAACCTCATTCTGATTAGATGCTTCATCTATTTGCCTGAGGACTACTTCTATGGGTTCTGTTATATTTGGAGGCCTATAGCAGCCTCCATTTGAATATATTATTGTTTCTACCCCCCCGTATTTTACCCAGAATGATTCCACCGTTCATTACCGTACCATATCTTTCCCCCATTTGGCTTCAGACAGGATTTTTCATAGAGACAACACCCCCTCCCCCCGGTTTTTCGATCACTTCTAAAAAAGACTGTAAGTCTTTTAATTTTTAACCCCCCAGGGCGTACAAAAGTCCCCGCCACGTCTCATTATCCCCTAATCATATTTTTCTTCTGCAAATACTTTCTAGTTCATTTATTTTTGTTCGTCAGACTCCTGGGATTGGCAGCAGCAATTTAGAGTTTTTTCCCGTTTTTTATTTTCTCCCTATTTTTTTTAACTTTTTCTACCCTTCCCTCCACTCCACCCCCTGATTTATTTCAAAATTTCCCACTCTCTATCTTCACTTTTTTGCACGCTATATTGTAGTTTTCCCTCCCCCCCAGTCCCCAGTTTAAATATTCCTCCCAAATTCCTGTCCATTTTGTTCCCCAATACAGCTGCACCCTCACCAAAATTTGGTGCGCCCATCCCCAGCAAGAGTCTTTGACAAAACAAATCAACCAGTTCTCCAAAAACCCAAATCCCCTTTCCACCCAATTTTTGAGCCATTATTTACCCTCAATCCCCTCTGCCTCTCCCGGTTGGCCCGTGGAACAGGTAAAATTTTTTTGAAAAAAATTCCCCCTTTGGGCCTTGCCTTGACTTTTTGCCAATCCCTGAAATCATTTTTTAAAGGGCACTCCACCTACCTCTAACTTTTTCATTGGTGCCAAGTGGAAAAATACAGCTGGGTTTTCACCACCCCACCCGCAATCGTCAACCCGTCCCGATAAATTCGAACCCCCCCCTGCTGGATCTGTATTTGGGGGGAGGCAAGGCCCCCATGACGGGCGAACCCTCTGTGTCCCCCCAACGAAAGGCAACATTTCCCAAGCCAAAACCGGCAATGCCGACTTCAGGCCCTTTTTTCTTTGGGATGTTTGGTTAATGTTTTTTTCTGCTCCCAAACCTGGAAGACAGAAGGGTGCTGCTAGATTGGGCCCTGTAAAAGGGGGGGGTCGTCAAACTGGTGGAAGGGGAATGGGTAGGGTGGTCTCTGGGGTGCTGGGGTACTCCGGGGAAGTGGAGGGTGAGCGAGGCTATCCCGACAAAAGACTCTGAGAGACATGAGCAGCTGAGGGAAACCTTTTGGGGGTGGGGCGAAGGAAAGGGGAGGGAGAGACGAGGGTGTGACAGTGGTTTGGAACCCCGAATCGGGGGTGGCCTTTTTTTGGGCCAAGGTTGCCTCCATTTCAACTCATCATCGCGCATGTGACTAGACTTTTGGTGGGGTTAAAAACCTAAGATTCTTTCCCTCTACTTTTGCTTTACGGGAAAGGCGGCATATGATATCACGGGGGAATCAGAGCTTGCTCAAAGAAGGCCCGGATTGAGAGGGCCTGGGCCTTTTTTTTACGGCGATAAGCAGGAGCAGGTTTTCCCCCCTGACCGTTGGGGGAATCATATCAGGACTTCTGCCCACCCCCTCCCCCCCTTTTTGAGGGGGGACCCGTACTGACACTCCCCCCCGTCTTCCTCCTCGCCAGTGATAACCTTGCAGCAAAATTCCCCGCTGAAAAAACCACTTGGGTCCCAATGTCATCATCATCATCATCATCAACACAGGTGACTTGGGCTCCGACATTCTGCATCCAGGGGCTGGGGCACAAACAAGAGGGACTGCAAGGCGTTCCGACCGCCCGGGGTTTTCCGATTGACCGGCTTTCCTTTTCCCCTCTAAGACATAACTGGGCGTCAAGCGACAAAATTATCCTCTTTGGGCCCCTTGGTCTTGGGAAAAGATTTTGACCCCAACCGCATTTTTTCATCAAAGAGTCTTCGAAAAAGGATTATCCACATGGTGGGTTCACGAGTTGACATTTGGGCTGCCTTCGCTTCATGTTGGACGGATGCTGATGATGCTGATGACGACATTTGTGGCCGTGACTGGGAGGACATGGAGGTAAGACTGCTGGATTCAGGTTGCATTAACCACTGAAGATCAGAGTTTTGCACCTATGAAATACACCTGCGGTGACTACAAAATTGCTGTATTCAAATTTAAGTGCAAGGTGGCTCTATGAACAAAGCTGGCCTGCGCCAAAGTGAAAAAAACACCTATCTGAAATGTATACGGATAATAAAAGTGGAGTTTTGCACCTATGAAATACACCTGCGGTGACTACAAAATTGCTGTATTCAAATTTAAGTGCAAGGTGGCTCTATGAACAAAGCTGGCCTGCGCCAAAGTGAAAAAAACACCTATCTGAAATGTATACGGATAATAAAAGTGGAGTTTTGCACCTATGAAATACACCTGCGGTGACTACAAAATTGCTGTATTCAAATTTAAGTGCAAGGTGGCTCTGTGAACAAAGCTGGCCTGCGCCAAAGTGAAAAAAAACAACTATCTGAAATGTATACGGATAATAAAAGTGGAGTTTTGCACCTATCAAATACACCTGCAGTTACTAGAAAAGATCTGTATCCTAATATAAGTACAGGCTGCACAACATACAAGTAATATTTCACCAAAAAACTGGCCAAAAAGTGTTAATAAAAACCCATTGCAATGCAGGGTCTAAACTCTAAACACAGTCTGGGCTGCACAATATCCACTCTCCTTTAAAGAGCCTGTCTGTCTGTCTGTGTTCGCCTGCAGCGCCCCCCTCCGCTGTACAGCGCTAGATGCTCCTTTAAAATTCTCAGGCTAAGTAACTAAAATCTGCAAATCTCTAATCTAAGTTCTAATGTTCACAGCTAAAAGCATAGTTGGCTGTGTGAACAAATAGAACAGTTTCGCTGAGCTGTTTTGACCGTGACGGAGCACACGTCCTGCTCCTATGATACACAGACACACACTGAGGCTGAACAGGAAGGGCTGTTCTATGTAAAACTAGGTCATGTGATTTTTCCAGCCTATCGCAACCATACACATCCCAGTCATGACGTCGCACACCCAGCTCACCCTGCTCTATTCTCTAAGCTGATTTGCTGGCCGCCAAAATGACAGGAAGCGCTGAAAATGGCGTGAAATTAATAGATTATGCGCAGATTTTAACCTAAATTATCGCGTGATCGAAAAAATCCGATCAACATAAAAACCGTGCTGATTTCAACTTTGTCGATAATAATCGCTCAACACTAGTCAGTACGGGTCCAGACTCAGAAAGGTAGAGGGCGGATGCACAAGTCCGCTGACATTAATCCGCCAGCCATGGTCAGTGGTGGCAGCGGAAACACTGCTACTAGGTTTACAACATCGAAGAGGTCCAGGACCTGTGAATCCTGGGCCTTTTTCGATCAAGCTTCAGATTCGCCGACTGATGTCATATGCCGGCTTTGCTTTCAACACGTCAGTAGAGGAAAGAATCTAAAGAATTTAACCACCACCAGCATGAACAGGCACATGCATCTAAAGCATTAATTGCTGTGGAAGAATCACTTGGAGAAAAAAGGCCACACAGGTCTTGGGCTTCCAACCACCGTGACATCTTCTCCCTTCACTACTTCCAAGCCCAAGCGGTCCTCTGCTGCCAATTTGCCAGAGCATCATTGGCAAGCACCATCCCCAGCCCCAGACACTGTCGGCCGATTCCCACCACCAGCAACACAGTCTGCACCTTCCCCTTCCACCAGTCTGACCTGCACGCTGTACAGCAGCCAGTGCACCAACCAGTCTTTTGTGTACCAGGCGTGGAAGCAGAAGAAACACTTTCACCCCAGCCATCCAAAAGCCAAAAGCCTGAATGTCGGCATTTCCAGGCTATTGGCCTTGGAAATGTTGACTTTCCGCCTTGTGGACACAGATCGGTTCCGCCACATCATGGCCCTGGCATGCCCCCAATATCAGATGCCGAGCAGGTATTTCTTTGCCAGAAAAGCTGTCCCTGCCCTGGCCCACCACGTTGCAGAAAAAATCTCCAGCACATTGGCTGCATCTGTATCCACTAAAGTCCATCTCACTACAGACACATGGACTAGTAAGCATGGTCAAGGGCGTTACATCTCACTGACTGATCACTGGGTGAGTTGGTTGGATGACAGAGTCTCTGGTGATGGGTCTCGGGCTTGGCAGACACTCTTCCACACTGCGGCAATGGAGCAGAGTCCAGATCCCAAAACTCGACGGGTAGCATCACGTGCCAAGAGAAACCAGGCCGTGTTGAAATTAATGTGTCTTGGAGACCGTCAACATACAGGTCAAGAGCTGTGGATGACTCTGTGCACTCAGACCAACCAGTGGCTGGGTGCTAAGAACTTGGCGTCAGGCAAGGTGGTGTGCGACAATGGGAGAAATCTCCTTGCCGCCCTTAGGATTGGTAGACTTACGCACATCCCTTGCCTGGCACACATCCTGAACCTGGTTGTGCAGAAATTTCTCAACCGCTACCCAGGTCTTAACTGTCTTCTGACGAAGGCTCGAGGTCTTAGCTCACACTTCCGGTGTTCGCACCCTGCTCGACATGACGGGCAGCGTTGCAGTATGATCTGGGCCTCCTCGCCAACCGTCTCATTGTTGACGTGGCAACACGCAGGAATTACACCCTCCAGATGCTCCAGCGATTGTGGCAGCAGCGTAATGCCATTATGCAGTATGAAGTGTTGCATGGCCTGACGAGCAGGGGTCCAGACCTCGAAGTGTTGAGCCACAGAAAGTGGAGGCAGGTGAAGGATCTCTGCAACATCCTTGACAGTTTTTAAGACGCAACCAAAATGGTCAGTCAGGACGATGGCGTTGTCAGCATGACCATTGTGGTCATATTTTTACTGGAACAAGCGTTAGACTCTCTGTGGCAGCATGTTCCGGCAGTGATGGAGGAGGATGAGGCGGACACAGAGCCTTACTCACCATCAGGTGTAGAAGGCCCGACTGTTTCCCAATTGTATCTGTCTTCTTTAGGCGGTGGTTCGAGGTCCAGGGCCGGTGCAGGATGGCAGTTTAGCTCACAGAGTAGAGGGCATGACGCTAGCCAGGCCTCTGGTGATGGTCAGGATGAGGAAGTGGAAGAGGATAATGAGGCAGGTGTGGACAACACTGGTACCGATTACCCTTCGGTAATGGTTGGCACAGATTTCAGGAGGAGGAGGAAGAAGAGGAGGAAGATCTGGTTAGTGCCCCTCGACCCCAAGGCTTGGGAGATCCTGGCAGCATCTCACACATGAGTGCTTGGATGCTACATTACCTGGAAAATGACCCACGTTTCAAAGGAATCAAAATGAACAGCTATTACTGGGTGGCCACCCTCCTTGATCCACGTAACAAATCAAAAGTGAGCACTTTCCTTCCACCTACAAAAATTGACAGTAGAATGCAGGAATTTGAGACAGTGCTCATTGACCAACTCGAGACATCTATTGCGTCTTCTTCACATTCTAATGTCACGGTGGAACAACATTAGCAACGTGACAGCAATAGAATGGCAAGTAGCCGCAGCAACAGGCAGTGTGGCAGAAGCGCACTGGTTAACATTTTTAACTCGGTTTTTACCACCTCACCAATGCCTGCATGGCAGGGCATCATTCGGACACACCGAGACCGCCTTCAGAGCATGGTCCATGACTACCTGCAGCTCAACACCAATGTTTTTGGACTTAATCTGGACCCATTCAAATTCTGGGTGTCCAAAATGGATGAATGGCCCGAGCTTGCTTGACACGCCATACAAATTTTAGCCTGCCCGGCAACCAGCGTTAACTGACAAACGTATCCATCTTTCTCCTGACAATGTGGATCGTTTTACATTTATCAAAATGAATCAAGCATGGATCTCTGATGATTTTGTTGCCCCAGTTGCCGATGTCACTGACTAGTAAACTGTAGCACGTCTTCTTGACAATGTGAAATACACATTCCAACAGTCATCTATTAACATCAGTCATCAGTCAGTCTGCCATAAGTCATCTATTAATAGTTTCAAGCCTCATACTGCCAAATCAAATTGGGCCCCCAATCATTACTACTTCCTATTTTTTTAACAGATTTGTGGGCCCCTTTTCAATTAAGGCCCGTGACAGGAGTACTGCCCGTACTGCCCTATTGGCACCCCTGGTGGTAGCAGCCGCTATGGGGCCCTGCATCCTGAGGTGTTCCAAAAGCCCCTTTGACACATAAGAAGACACCGGTATTGGAAATGGCACATGGTAACTGGCACGGGTGCCAATAGGGCAGTACTCCTGTCAGGGGCCCTAATCAAAAAGGGGCCCAGTGATATGTTAAAAAATAGGAACTAGTAATGGGTGGGGGCCCCATTTGATTTAGCTGCATGGGGCCCTGAAACGGTTAATAGATGACTGATGGCAGCCCTGGCTACCACTGCACCCCCTATAACTACGGCCCTGCCAGCTGAACCTCCATGTTCCCCATTGGGATGTTCTTGCTGCCACCACATATATGACATGTTCTTGGGCCCTTGTTAAAAAAAGTGATAGGGGCTCCTGCCAGTTACTATGTGCCATTTCCAATATCGGTGTCTTCTTATGTGTCAAAGGGGCCCCGTTGCAGCTGCTAGCGCTGCACCTCTTATAGCTACGCTGTCCTCATCTTCTCAGTTATCCATTGAAAGGAATTAATTATTTTAGCCTGTGAATTTTTTTCTGTGACTCTTAGAGCCAAATTTTCTTCACTATGTTGTTCCACGTATCCATTTTACTGTTATGGATGCTAAATGCAGCTTCTCCCCACCTGTATTGGTATTAACCAGAACATCCTCTCCTATTGACATTAATGGGGCTCGAAATTCGGTTTGCGTTCAACTCGAACTTCGAACCGAATTTCTCAAAATTCGAGGTTCAACTTGAACTCGAACTTTTTAGGGTTTGCTTATCTCTAAAACAGTTTAAAGAGGAAAAATAGGTCCTAAAAAGTAACTTTTATTAAATATATTAAAATATATATCACAGTCTATCTAAAAAAACTCACAAAAAACTGTTGGAGGCAAATAACAATAACATGGGTGGGACCGGAGTAATATACAAAACCTGGCCCTACAAACCTAGTATACCCTTACCTAATTGAAAAAAGATACAGGATAATCGCCCTGATAAGGGCGTTCCTGTCCGCAGCCTTGCCCTAATTCAAAAACACCCTATTATTCCTCATGGTCCCGTCCCAACATGTTTCAATCATCCATGACATAATCAGGGGACAGTATGGAAAGATGTAAGTGGACCGAGTGTCTGGGTATAGTAAACAAATCAATGGCTGCAATAATGCAAGGCACAAGAATTAAAGGGTAGATAAATACCTGCTGGTAGTTACTCATGCAGAATCATCATGACATGCCGTGTTTACATAACAAAAGAGGACAATACCTTACGTTTCATCAGCTCAATGCCGCCTTGTAGATTTGTCATGTAAATCAGTAAAGCCACCAGGCTGTGGGAAGTACACAAACAAAAACAAAAAAGGGAATAGGATAAACAACTAACCCCAAGAAAGTCCCCCCACCCCAAAACATACACCCATGTAACTTACTATTTAGTTTCTGAACTGTAAGTCATCTCCCGCCCTGTAAGGGCATGACAGCGTCGGCTGTGTGTGAGACGCCGAAAGCTGGCGGCACGCGGAAGATAAAGGCGCGCTCACGGCGCCTCCGTGACATCACAAAGTGCGCCAGCAACGGAGAACTGCGCCGAAAAAGCGTCCCTAGTTACGGCGCATGCGCAGATAAGCATCGCGCCGAAATATATGCAGGACGCGACAACGGGGCAGAAAGACTAAGCAGGTGATTTTAAAACCATGCTCAGTTAACAGTTAGTGAAACGACATTTATTGGTAGGAAAAGGAACTGATGATCTGTTCCACTTCTCCCAAGGGACATTGATAAGATTAGTTTGGATATTATGGTTAGTCAATCAAATTAATACAACAGTGTTATATATACACAGGAGAAAAAAGAAATGATGATACACTTAAAAATAGCTGCTGAAATCCAACTGGTCATTTAACCCATTTGGTGCCTTTGTATTTAGGGTAAATGTCCAGAAGCATTCCTTCTGCGGTATTGATTTGTCCAAGTGTCCACGTCTTTGAGAGGGAGAAACTCTATCAATGCCCCTCCATTTAAGGCAAATTCCCTACTACGATGGGAGAGTTGCCACCCTATACCCCTTAAAAGAGGGATCCCACGTGGACAGTACCTGCGTCTTCGACGTAATTGTTCCTCCCTTGAAGAATTCAAGAAGGAGGCTAACACTTTGAGATCTCGGTTTTTGACTAAGGGCTACCCAGATTATATATTAAGACAATCATATCAACATGCATTGACAAGGGACCGGGTTCAACTGTTGACACCAAAAATTCATGTTAACCAGGATCAGGAGACAGTAGTGCGCATCATAGGCACTTTTGACAATGCGGCCCCTCAGGTGAGACAGACCCTAAACAAATACTGGCATGTGTTGAAGATGGACCCCGATCTGGAGGATTATGTCGGGGAGGCCCCCTCGATATCCTATAGAAGGGGAAGAAATCTGAAGGACTGTCTGGTCAGTAGCCACTTTGCAAATCCAAAGAAAGACATGTGGCTAACTAGACCAAACGGTTCTTTCAGATGTGGGGACTGTTCTTTCTGTGACTTTGTGGAAAAGACAAATACGTTCTCTAATGACACAGGGGCAAAGACCTATCAGATTAAATGTTTCATTAACTGCAAGACCACACATGTGGTATATCTGATAACCTGTACATGTGGATTGAGATATGTGGGCAAAACCAGAAGACAGCTACGACGTAGGATTGGGGAGCATTTGGGCGATATTCGCCATCAACGTGACACACCAATCTCACGTCATATACATTCAATACATGGGGGGAACTCCAAATGCCTCAAATGGAGGGGCATTGATAGAGTTTCTCCCTCTCAAAGACGTGGAAACTTGGACAAATCACTACTGCAGAAGGAATGCTTCTGGACATTTACCCTAAATACAAAGGCACCAAATGGGTTAAATGACCAACTGGATTTCAGCAGCTATTTTTAAGTGTATCATCATTTCTTTTTTCTCCTGAGTATATATAACACTGTTGTAACAATTTGATTGACTGACCATAACATCCAAACTAATCTTATCAATGTCCCTTGGGAGAACTGGAACAGATTATCAGTTCCTTTCCCTACCAATAAATGTTGTTTCACTAACTGTTAACTGAGCATGGTTTTTAAAATCACCCGCTCAGTCTGTCTGCCCCGTTGTCGCGTCCTGCATACATTTCGGCACGATGCTCATCTGCGCATGCGCCATAACTAGGGACGCTTTCTCGGCGCAGTTCTCCGTTGCTGGCGCACTCTGTGAAGGCACGGAGGTGCCGTGAGCGCGCCTTTATCTTCCGCGCGCCGCCAGCTTTCGGCGTCTCACACACAGCCGACACTGCCATGCCCTTGCAGGGCGGGAGATGACTTACAGTTCTGAAACTAAATAGTAAGTTACATGGGTGCATGTTTTGGGGTGGGGGGACCTTCTTGGGGTTAGTTGTTTATCGCATCCCCTTTTTTGTTTTTGTTTTTGTACTTCCCACAGCCTGGTGGTTTTACTGGTTTACATGACAAACCTACAAGGCGGTATTGTGCTGATGAAACGTAAGGTATTATCCTCTTTTGTTATGTAAACACGGCATGTCATGATGATTCTGCATGAGTAACTACCATCAGGTATTTATCTACCCTTTAATTCTTGTGCCTTGCATTATTGCAGCCATTGATTTGTTGACTATACCCAGACACTCGGTCCATTTACATCTTTCCATACTGTCCCCTGATGATGTCATGGATGATTGAAACATGTTGGGACAGGACCATGAGGGTGTTTTTGAATTTGGGGGGCAAGGCTGCGGACAGGAACACCCTTATCGGGGCGATTATCCTGTATCTTTTTCAACTAGGTAAGGGTATACTAGGTTTGTAGGGCCAGGTTTTGTATATTACTCTGGTCCCACCCATGTTATTGTTATTTGCCTCCCACAGTTTTTTGTGAGTTTTTTGAGATAGACTGTGATATATATTTTAATATATTCAATAAAAGTTATTTTTTAGGACCGATTTTTCCTCTTTAAACTGCTTTTGATATACGTTGGTCAAGAGGTTCTGGTACTATTGGTAGGGATCTGCTAGGTACTTTTTTCTTGTGATTTGCTTATCTCTACCAGGACCACCCAGGGTAGGAGTCATTTACCACCACTCTCTGAGTATGATATAATAGCCAGTTTTTAATCCAATTACATACTGTTGTTTCTAACCCAATAAATTTTAATTTACCCAATAAACGCTAATGAGGGACAGTGTCAAATGAAAGTCTAAAAACATTTTATCAACAGCCACCCGGCTATCCAGACTTCTACTCACCTCTTCATAAAAACAGATCAAGTTGGTCTGACAACTTCTGTCCTTAGTAAAACCATGCTGGCAATCACTTATAATATTATATTCAGCCACATATTCCTGCCCCTCGAACAGTTTTCCTACAGTAGATGTTAAACTTACTGGTCTATAATTATGTGGACAAGACTTGGAACCTTTTTTGAAGATGGGAACTACATTTCCCTTGCGCCAGTTACCAGAGAATCTCTAAATATCCTATACAGGGGCATACCAATAACTGAGCTGAGCTCTTTAAGAACTCTTGGGTGTAAGCCATCTGGGTCTGAATCCTTATTCACATTCAGTTTATTTAACTTTGCTTGGACCTTTTCTACACTCAGCCAATTTCTTATATCACTTAATATATTAACAGTACTGGCACCATCTACATCCACACTGGGCTCACTCCCATCAGCTACTTTCTCCACGTTTGTATATACAGAGCTGAAGAACCTATTAATAGCTCCGTCTTCTCCTGATCCCCAGTAACCAGCTCCCCATTACTGTTATTTAAGAGTCCTACATGTTCTGACTTTGGATTTTTGGCATTTATATGTTTAAAGAGTTTCTTGGGGTTTGTCTTGTTGTCCTTGGCCACCTGCCTTTCATTTTTAGGTGATTTGATCACTTTTTTACAAATTTTATTAAGCTCTTTGTAGTTTTCAAAGGCTAATGCTGACTCCTCTGACTTATATTTTTAAATGCCCCTTTGTATTATTTATTGCCTTTTTTATAGATGGTAGAAGCCATGTTGGATTTAGTTTTAATCACCTATACTTGTTACCCATAGAAATACGTTTTGCTATAAATTTCCCCAGGGTATATTTAAAGCTCTCCCAATTGGCTTCTACATCACTATCTGATAATAGCCGCTCCCAGTCTATGTCCTGTAGAGCAACCCTCCATAAGGGGGAATTGGCTTTTTTAAATGAAATGTTTTTGCCCTCCCACTCTGTGTTTATTTTTTCCAGTTGACTCTAAAATAAATTATTTTGTGGTCGCTGTTACCAAGATTTTCAGAAAAAGTGACCGCTCAACAAGTTCTGCTTTGTTAGAAATTACCAGATCCAACAGAGCATCCTCCACAAACTGCCCCATAAAATGATCCTGTAAAATATTTTGAGGAACTTCCTCTTTTTTGCAGTTGAAGCAGAACCGTGACCCCAACTAATATCAGGGTAATTGAAGTCGCCCATTATTACCAATGTACCCACCTTTGCTGCCTGCCCCATTTATTTATGCACCTGTTCTTCTATCTCCTCAGTGATGTTCGGGGGTCTCTAGATTACGGCAAAAATATTTTTTTCTGCATTAACCCCCTCTTGTATTTCCACCCACAATGTTTCCACATCTTCACCCACCAGTAGCTCTTTCACATTTGCCTTCATATCACTCCTTAAATACAGAAAAACTCTTCCTCCTTTCCTGTTTACCCTGTTGTTCCTAAATAGATTAAAACATTGAAGGTTGACAGCCCAATCATGCGAGGAGTCCAACCATGTTTCTTCAACACCAACCACATCAATCTGCTCCTCTAGAACTAGCTCCTCAAGGGCCCCCATTTTGCTTCTTAGACTTCTGGCATTTTGAATAGACATTTTACATTTCCTTCCGGTTTCACACTTTCCATCAACAGTATTATATCTAACAATGTCATTAGATGGAATGGGATCATACATTACCCATTCAGTAGACAGCATGGGGTTATATACAATTGGGAAAAAAAGTATTTAGTCAGCCATCAATTGTGCAGGTTCTCTCACTTAAAAAGATGAGAGAGGCCTGTAATTGGCATCATAGGTAGACCTCAACTATGAGAGACAAAGGGCCACATGCATAAAACCGTTTAGGTCTAGGGCCACATGTATAAAACTGTTTAGGTCTAAAACTCACTCTTTTGCCCATAGTAACCTATGGGCTAAAAAAAGTGAGTTTTAGACCTAAACAAGTTCATACATGTGGCCCAAAATGAGAAAACAAATCCAGAAAATCACATTGTCTGATTTGGAAAGAATTTATTCGACATAAATACTGTATATACTCGAGTATAAGCCGAGTTTTTCAGCACAAAAAATGTGCTGAAAAATCCCTCCTCGGCTTATACTCGAGTCACTGTCGGCATTGGGGCGCTTCGATGGCCCAAGCGCCGGCAGGGACACTTCAGTTATATGCGACTCCTCAGGGAGCGCATATAGCTGAATGCCGAGTACCTGACAGCGTCCAGGCAGTGCGGTGGCCCGGGCACTGTCAGCTATCTCTTCCCCTGTATGCGACTCCTCCGGAGTGCATACAGGTGAAGAGATACCACTGGGGAGCAGAGAGCAAGCGCTCCCTGCTTCGCAGTGGACTCCGGGCGGCCGAAAACTCGCGGCCGCCCGGAGTTTCCGGCACAGGCAGTGTGCGTCATCACGCTGCGTGCGCGGCCTGATGACATCACGTGCTCTGTGCCGAGAAGACCGAGCGGAGTGCCCGGGAGGCGGACCAGCGGGGGATCGAGGTAAGTGGTTGTTTTTTGTGTTTTAAAACCCTGCCTATACCTGCCTATAGCCTGCCTAGGGGACCTTTACCTGCCTATAGCCTGCCTAGGGGACCTATACCTGCCTATAGCCTGCCTAGGGGGACCAATACCTGCCTATACCCTGCCTTTGAGGACCTATACCTGCCCATAGCCTGCCTAGGGGGACCTATACCTGCCTATACCCTGCCTATGAGGATCTATTCACAGTGCAGACATGGTATAGCCAGCTCCAACCGAGATGCAGTGATGCACGGAAATCCGCTCAAGCAGCAGTAGATGCAGTAGATCAATGTCTTTAGTATTCCAGCACCACCACGGCAAATGGTAAAAAATACAGCTTTATTGCAAAATAGTTAAAAACATGCACCTACATGTGTAGCAACGTGTCCTGACAGCCAGAATGACATGAGAGCCGAACAGACGCGAAAAAATAGTGCCCTTACTCATAGCGATACAAAGTAAAATGACATAGAGATGTATATATATTACCCATACCTGTGTGCAGTTAAGTGCCCACCCAATCCGCTACGTCCATATTATAAATAGCATGATAAGAAATTACTTACCAGCCGTATGGGGCATGCATGTGGAGCGTCCGCCATATCCATATGCCGGAAGCCGGAAGAAATTACCGGCGGGCATGCGCAGACGTGTACAATAGCCTACTGAGGGCAGAGAGGGCAGCGCATGCGCCCTGGTACTGCTGCCACGTAACTCGAGCGGAGAAGGGAAGCTATGAAACTGCACACAGAGTACATTACAGACAAAATGATAGATATTGTCAACAATATAAAAACATGTACTATACAAGAATGAAACCTAGAGACAAAATACTGTATTAGTTGTTATTACTTGTTACCGTAATAGTGACTTTGGGTACATGAGTGAAAAGGGACTGCATTGCACTAATAATAACATAATGACTCCCTTTTGATATTCATACCTTTGGGGGTCACTGTGTTTAACATGATGGTCCAATATGCTTCCTGATCTCTTAGGTGGCGAACAATGTCACCTCCTCTGATGGGTTTCTTAACCCTCTCTATAGCCTTGATTTTTAATGAACTAAAGTCATTTTTGGGAAAACGTATAAAAGTTTTTTTTTTTTTGGAAAGACTGTTTTTTTCTTTTGGGAGACGGGGGAAATATCTTTGACATTTCAAAAAATTCAATTTTTTAATTTTCAAAAGGACCCCCTTTTTAATGATTTGCAATAGGAGGTTGCGATATAGAAAAACATAATTGAATTGAAATTTTGGGAAAACTTTTTTGATAGTGAATTTTTATTCCTCTGTATTTTGCAAATTCCTTGCAGGGGGGCCCCAAAAGTACACGCGGACAAGAAAACAAGGCCCACTTTAAAAAAAAAAAAACCTTCAATGCCAGCCAAGTAGAACTGTCCCGCATGGGTTTTAAAGTGTGTGACAATTCGAGGTTAAATGTTGACCTAAAGTTTGTGCTCGCCTGGAGACAATTTGATATCCATTAGATGGTATGGAGTCCAGAATATCATCCTCCCGTAGTATTGGTAAGTACTTGTGAATTATATTTTTAATGGCATTAAATTGCTTAGTGTACTCCAACACTAAAGTGGGCGTCTGGCTGCGTCTTTTTGTATTTTGATTGGGGATTTTTAAAAAATGCGATTTATTTATGGGGACCTTGTTACAAACGGGGGAAAAAGCCCTTGGGGGTAACCTTATTGTGTAACTTGTGCAAAATTAATGCTTTGCTCATAGTCTAGTTAAATTGCTTTGCGTCGGCAGGGAGTTCCCGTGGGAATAGATCTTCGTGTACCTTTGGTGTGGAAACTATTGAAGTGCAAAATAGTGTTACCTGCTGTGGCCTTTCTAAATGTTTTTGTAGAAATGAGCTGATCATGAGCCCCTGTGAGTTGTAAATCCCAAAAATTGACAGTAGATTTATGCACAATGTAGGTAAATGACAAATTGAAAGGATTGTTGTTCATATAGGAAATGAAGGAGGGTACGGCAGATACATCGCCCTCCATATAATCAGGAGTTCATCGATGTATCTGCCGTACCAGTCCAAATGACACAGAAAAGGATTGACTTCCGTGTAGATGGAATTGACACCTCTTGATTGCAAATAAAATGACCTATCAAACATAAAATAATTATGTGTCATAAGAAAATGTACCACTTCAACTATGTAATTTTGGGTTTTTAACGTTTTGTGTATTTAATGATTTATCTAAATGTATATGATGGCTAAAAGAGCCACATCATGAGGAATTTACATGTGTAAGAGATTCAACGTCACTTGTGATCCCGGCAATTGATCTTTTTCCATAGTTATGTAATTAAAGTGCCCAACTAATCACATCTGTAGTGTCCTTGTAGAGTAACCCAGGTACAACGTATGACCAGGTGTTTGCAGGGAGTGTATATCTATCCACATGCATCACTCGTTCTGATAATAGAAGTTTAATACCACATAGACAAATAGGTCAGCATATTGTGGATCAGTTGTGTCTTTCTGTGTATGTTGATTGGTACTCCATAAAGTAGGGTAATTACTGGTTATACTCTTTTTGATGAAAACTGCCTGTTTTTGAGACTAAGTGAACCTAAGTGAAAGCCCTTCTCCACTACTTTATTAATATTCAATGTTGTATTTTGGTGGAAGGGGTCTGTACGATAACTATGATAATTGTAACTGTCCAGAGTAATTTTAGATATTACATCATGGTATTTTGTTAAAATCAAGTACTACCAACTGTTGCCCCCCTTGTATCACCATTCTGATGAGTCTATTGATGTCCAGACTGTTATAAATAGTTTTTAAATTGCAATTTTTTGTTGACTGTTTATTAACATGGACCCTTTCGTAGTGGTAGTTTTAGTGTAATAGGCGTTATTATCGACAAAGTTTGAAAATCGGACAGGAGCACGGTTATTAAAAGTTTGTCTTTATTTTTTTCGATCACGCTATAAATTGTAGGTTTAAAATTTTGTCCCATAATCAATTAATATCCACGCCCAATTTTCAGCGCTTAAACAGAGCCTTTTCCATGTCATTTTGGCGGCCACAAATCAGCTTGGGGAAAATAGAGCAGGTGGTGTGAGCTGGGTGTTCGACGTCATGACCTGGGCGGAATTATGGTTGCGATTGGCTGGAAAAATACACAATGACCGACAGATAACATAGAACAGCCCTGTCCTGTTCTGCCTCAGTAGTGTGTCCTGTGAATCATAGTAGTAGGACTTGAACTCCAATCTCTGGGTCAAAACAGCCATCGAAACTGTTCTTATTTGTTCACACAGCCAACTATGCTTTTAAAGCTGTGAACATTAGAACTTAGGTAGGCAAACTATCACGACGGCACAGGACAAATACAAAACCGGGGCCTGGTTATTTGTCCGCTGTTTTTTGCCCCCGTTCCCATGGCCGTGGGAGACGGCTTTCTCTTCTCCCTCTCCGCGATGAGCGAGAAACAGCCCCCTCCCCCCTCTCATTGAGGCAGCACATCTTCTGTCTGAAACCGGACGGAAGATAGTGCATGTTGTTCAATTTTTGTGCCCCCGAACCGCCGACACAAAAACCCGCCGGGTGGAAAACCCGTGGCAGTGGGGACTGCTAGCACGGGTAATCCATAGAGCACGAATTGTGCTATGTTTTCGCCGGTTTTTCAGGCGGTCTGAAAAAAAAACCGCAAACCGGCTGACAAACCGGCCGAAAACCCGTGCCGTGGGGACATAGCCTTAGGTAGATTAGAGATTTGGCAAGTTTTTAGTTTACTTTGCCTGAAATTTTAAAGGATCATCTTAGCGCTGTATCAGCGGAAGGGGGGGGCTGCTGCAGGCGAACACAGACAGACAAGCACGTAGGCCTCTTTAAAGGAGAAGTGATATTGTTGCAGGCCAGACAGTGTTTTAGATTTTAAGACCCGTCAGCATCTGCAATGTGATGGATTTTATTAATCACTTTTTTGGCCAGTTTTTAGGTGAAATAATAACTTGATAAGTTGTGAAAAGGCCTGTACTTAAATTAGATACAGATCTTTCTAAGTAAACTGCAGGTGTATTTATGATAGTGCCAAACTCCACTTTATTACCGTACTACATTTCAGATAGGTTGTTTTATTTATTTTTTTCACTTTTGCTTTTGGCGCAGGAAAGCTTTAGTTCCCAGAGCCGACCATGCACTTAAATTTGAATCCAGCAATTTTGTAGACACCGCAGTGTATATTTCATAGGTGCAAAACTCCCACTTTTATATCCTTATACATTTTCAATATGTTTTTTTTCCAACCTTTTGGCGCAGGCCCAGCATTTGTTGCTAGAGCCACCTTGCACAAAAATTTGAATACAGCAAAATTGTAATCACCCTCAGTGTTTTTGATAGGTGCAGTAAAACCACCGTTTTGTATATCCCGAATAGTTTTTAAAATAGTTGTATTGCATGTGGTGCCGGCCGCCTATTTTTTCCAAATAGCCACGTTGTACTGACAATTCTGATAGAATAAAATTTCTAGCAAACTGTTCCCTCTCTGTATGGATCAATACTGCAAAAATACACAATTTCTCATCCCGTGTAACTTCTGAATATTTTATTGGGCTCGTTGAATCACAGTTTGGCGCAGATTGCGCACTTGCAAGATATCTCTGTTTGACAACTAATTCAATTCCTAGTCCCACTGTGCATCTTGTAAATTCCTGGACTGAAGGAAGAAACACTGTTTGATTTTTGTCTAACGGCTCTTCCACCAGACCCGCATATCACAGGTATTCGCAAGAAATGCCATTTCATGTATTCTAATCCTAGTTTGGCTGTAGTAAATTGAGAGGGAATTAAGAATAGCTGTGATTTGCGACAATATAATAAGAGTACTTTCCAAAACTCTTCCATACCTTCTCAAATTAATAATCTTTCCTGAACATGGAGCGAAATGCAGTTGTGAAAGCGAGCAAAGAGGGGTTAGGACATGGATGTAGAGGTTACGAGCGAAGAGGTGCCTCTTTACCATTGCCTGTTGACATAACACGCAAACCAGCGGATCGTGTTTGGTTGTGGCAGGAGCCGTCAGGCCTGTCAATCGCGGGTTAGGGAGCCTGTAGAATCCAGAAACGAACATCCCAGCGTCAACCAAACAGTTTCTACAGTGGTTAATGCAACCGCATCCCAGCATTCTACCCACCTCGTCCACCCAGTCCCGGCCACACATGTCGACATCAGCATCATCAGCATACCTTCCGCAACATGAAGCGAAGGCAGCCCAAATGTCAACTCGTGTACCCACCACAGTGGATAACCAATCTCTGAGACTCGTCTTTGATGACAAAATTGCGGTTGGTTCAGAAGGCCTTTCCCAAAGACCAAGAGGTCCGAAAGAGAATATTTTTTTCTGGCTCTGACGCCCAGTTACTGATGCCATCAAGAGGAGGAGAAGGAAGCCGGTCAATCGGCACAGAATCCCTGGGCGCGGACAGCAACGCCTTGCAGTACATCTTGCTTTTTAGCCCTGCAGCTTCCTGGATTGCAGAATGTCAGGGACGACCAAGTCGGGCACCTGTGTTGATGATGATGAAGAACGACCAATGTGCGGATCCAACGAGTCCTTTTCAACAGCATGAATTTGCATTGCGAGCGCATCAATCACTGGACTGGGAGGAAGACGATGGGGCAGAGTCAGTACTGCTCCCACGCTCAAAAAGGAGAAGGTGTCGCAGAAGTCCGCTGCTTATGATCCATCAGTCACGGTCAGCGGTAACCCCGCTCCCGCTTATCGCCGTCAAAAAGGTCCAGGGACCTCTCAAGCCTGGGCCTTCTTTGAGCAAGCCTCTGATTCACCCCAGCGATTCAGTATGCCACGCCTTTGCCGTAAACGCATAAGTAGAGCAATAATCTTAGGTGTATAACCACCACCAACATGTCTAAGTCACAGAGACAGCGAATGCATGAGTTGAAATGGAGGCAAAACTTGGCCCAAAAAAGCCCACACCGATGCGGGGCTTCCAACCACTGTCACACCCTCAGTCTCTGCCTCCCTCCTCCTCCGTCACCACCCAAGCGTTCTCCAGCTGCCCATGTCTCACAGATCAAGATCAGGATCACCTCTGCTTTCAGCCTTCCACCGTCGCCTGAGTACCCCAGCACCACCAGAGACCCCATCCTAACCCATCTCATCCTCTTTCCTACGAGATAGACAACCAGCACTCCGTAACAGCGGCCATCTACGCATCCAGCCTTCTGTCTTCCCAGGTTTGGGGAGCAGAAGAAACACTTAACCCCAAACCATCCCAAAGTCCAAAAGCCTGAATGTGGCCTTGCCTGAAGTCTATTATTGGCCTTGGAAATGTTGCCCTTTTCCGACTGGTTGGAACACATATGGGGTTCCGCGCACTCATGGCCCTTGCCTGCCCCCAATATCAATGCCGAGCAGGCATTTTCTTTGCCAGAAAGCATCCCTGCCCTGTCTAAGCCACGTGTCATCTAAAATTTCAATCGCGTTGTCTGCATCTGTGTCCGGAAAGTCCATCTGACCACCGACACATGTACTAGTACGCACTGGCAAGGCCGCTATATCTCTGTGCAGCTCACTGGGTGAGCTGGTGGATTCTGTGGTGGTTGACGGTGGCTTTCAGCTCGAGGCCACGGCTCTTCAAAACTGCAGGGATGGTGCAGGGTTTCCTTCTTTCCGCCCACAGTCCTTCTGGTGCATCAACAGCCCAGAGAAACCAGGCCATGTAGAAATTTATAATCTGCCTTGGAGAGACCGTCCACACACAGGGCACAGGAGCTGTGGATGGCTCTCCGCAACGATACCGAGTCACAAGCTGGGAGCCAAGAACCTTGTGCCAGGCAAGGTGGTGTAGCGATAACGGGCGAAATCTGCCTGGCCGCCCTTAAGATCGGTGGCAGGAGCACATCCCCTTGACTTGGCACAGTTCAAGAACCTTGATCAACCAGAAATTTTTCTATTTCTAAAGAGCTACCCTGGGACTGGAGCTGCCTGCTGAGGAATGCTCGAGGACTGAGTCCGTCATTTCCGCCTTCGCACGCCACCCACCCCCCCCAGCTTCGTCCCGACTGGCTGCTTGCAGCGTCATTCGGGCCTCCCGTCACCATCATCAATGTTGATCTGTGGCAACACACTGGAATCACCCACCACATGCCACCAGCGATTGTGGCAGCAGCGCAATGCCATTAACGCAGCTACGAAGTGACACAGGCCTGAAAAAGCCAGCGGTGCGGACCACGGGGTGATGAAGCCACCGAGAGTGGGGGCAGGTGAAAGAGCTCTGCAAAACCATCCTTCCAGTTTGAAGAAGCCACCAAAATGGTCAGTAAGGACAATGGCACTTGTACAGCATAGAGCATTGCGTTGAATCATTAGTTCTTGGAACGTCGTTGGACACTCTGAAACATCAGCTCCCTACCAGCCCCCCAATCCACAAGGCCCGACAGTTTCAACATTTTTATCGGACTTCAATAGGGCAGTGGTTGGGGTCCAGGGCTAGTGCAAGGCGGGCGCCATCAGCTCTCAGGTGCATCATCCTGAGGCAATTCAGGCTGAGACTTTAAGCCGTTCCATAGAATGCGTCTGAGAGTCGGGAGGAGGAATTTCCTGGAGCACCGTCGTTACCAGACGTCCCTTGCCCTTGGAAAGAAGGTTGGCCGAATTTGAGGCAGAGGTGGAAAGATTAAGTAAGATCAGATTGCCTAGAGTCCCGTGACCAGAAGGCATTGGAAATCAAGCACCATCACTCACATGGGTGCTTGGATGCTCCCCATTTCCGTCAACATGATCCTCACAAAATTAATGCCATCAAAATGAACAACAGTATACTGGATTGCCACCCTGCACCTGCTGGATCCCCGTACTAAACAAAAATCAGCACTTCCCTTCCACCCCCCAAAAAGAGAGTAAAATGCAGGAAAATGGAGACCTTGCATATAGGAACAACTTGTGAGACATCTGTTGCGTCAGCTTCACGTTCTTCAAAGTCACGTGGAAACAACGTCAGCGACGTGACATCAGTACAAGAGTGGCCAAGTAAAACCCTCAGCCGCAGCTAGGCAATTTGCAGAAGCCTAATGGTGACCTCGTGGCAATCCATTAATTTACCACCTCACCAACGCATGTAATTCAGGGCACACTTCCAACACACAAGAGACCACACATAAGTGAACAATGGTGCACTACAATCTTGCGTCATCAACAACCGAAGTTTTTTTTAGGATGTGGTTCCGGACCAATCGACTGTCTGGGTATCCAAAATGGATGAAGCCTGAGGCTCGCTCGCCACGCCCAAATAGAGGTGTTGTCCCCTGCCCAGCAGCCAAGCATCCATAACATGAACTCTGTATGGGACCTACAGCACAGCGGGAGGAGTCATAACGATACAAACGCTATCGGCTTTCCACAGATAATGTAGGATCGTTTGACTTTACATCAAGAATGAATCATGTACATGGATACTCTGATGATTTTTGTGGCTCCAATAGCCGAGGTCACCGAATTTATTTGCCGGTCTACTATACATTTCACTTTCAAACAGAAATGGTCCACTTGAAAACTTATTTTAAAATGATCAGTATCTTACTGCAATTTTTATTCTCAGATCCCAAAATTTCATTTTGCAGGTTTAGCTGTTGAGAGAGCTGTAAAAGACACCAAGGTTTCATGTGACCAAAACCGAATTCCAATTTACTGCACGTTCATCTTTAGAAATTTCGCATTGTCAATGTTTTGGGTTCATGGTGCTGTGAGATACAAGCTATAATCATTGTCCTTGAGGAAACAGAAATGTGGCTTCTGAAGAGTAATTTCTTCCACTTCACAAATTTTTATGGACTTGGCATGAGTAAAGTCAATTTAAAAATTTTTTGGGTTCATGGTGTTTGTGAGATACAGCTTTAATACATGGTCCTTTGGAAACAGAAATAAATGTGGCTTCATAAGTGGCATTTTAATCCCTCACATTTTAAAAAACGTAGATTGGTCTGATAAAGAGTTCCATTTTTATTAATTTTTTTGGGTCATGCTGCTTTGAAATGCAGCAAATACTACATGTTCCAAAACTAAAAATATTTAGGATTCCTAACAGACAGTTTGATCATATCAGACAATTGTAGCCTTATTGGCATCCAAGGGTCCAAGATTTGAATTTTTAGGTGGGCATATATGTCTGCAAATTGCCAAGGCAATACTACAGGTTCCCCTATTCTAAAAAAAGATGTGTTTTCAAACCGACATATTGTTCTTTCACATATTGTCAAATGATAGGGCTCAAGGTACCATGTTTTGAATTTTTTGGGACATTATGCTGTGAAATGCAGCTTATACTACAGTGTCCCCTATAAATAAAAATAAAAGGTGGTGTACTTCCTAAGCAACATAGTTTCTTACAGAATTGGTCAACTATTGGCTCAAGGGTGATGGTGCTATCAAGAAAGGCTAAATAGAGTTAGACACTGTAATTGACACATAATATGCAAAATTGAGCTTTTTTTTGCAAGATCTTTTAACCCAGAGACTAGCAAGTCCCTGTAGTTAGACAACCATTTTACTAATAAAATAAGAAAAACAAGTAAGTTGATGGATGTACCATCCTATTTAAAAAATGTGTTTTCTAGTAATTAAACAACTAAAAAAACTGGCATGCCCAAAATAGCTGATACACATATTCCTGCTGAATTGGTGTTACAATGATGGATTACATTGAAGACTTGTAACAGATGATAGGTTTACCCAGACATTTCTATTCAACGTGTCCATGTTCAACTAGAACAAGTGGGATTAAAAGACTACCTATATAGCCGGCACTTTATTTAATCGGTGGGCATTACGGAATGTGGGCTCAAGCTCAGGTGGCCCTTGCCAGGGGATAGTCCTTAATGTCCAGTGAAACTAAATATTGGTGGGTTGAAAAGGCCTCCTTTTTAATGTTCTTTTCTTTTTTTTTTTTTACCGGCAACTTCATTGAATCTGTGGGGTCATGCAGGTAATGGGAGGCTCTGCTGTGGCCCCCCCCCCCCCCATACAGGGGATAGTCCCTATTGTCCAGTGCAACTAAAATGTTGATCGAAAACACTCCTTTTTCCCAGCACTTTATAATCTGTTGGTTCAGACAGGTTTAAAGGTCAGATACTTGCGGTCCATGACATAATATCCAATGTCCCAGTTCAACAAAAAAGGTGGTTGAAGACTATCCTTTCTTCCGGCACTTTTAAAAATGTGGGGGTCATTCATTGTTTTGTGGGCTCAAGCTTGGCCCGGGGACAGGTATAGACTAAGACCAGTGAAACAACAATGGTGGATTAAAAGACTCAATTATTTTTTCTGGCACTTTTTTTAATCTGTGGGTCATGCAGAGTTGGGGCACATACTGAGGCCCAGACAGGGGATAGACTAATGTCCATTGAAACTAAATATGGTGTTCAAAGACTCCTATTTTTTTTTCCTTTCCGGCACTTTTTAAAATCTAGGGTCAGAGCAGGTTTTTGGGCTCATCTTGTGGCCCGGGACAGGGATAGTCAATGTCCAGTGAAAAACAAAATTGTGGTTAAGAAAGACGTCCCATATTTTTCCGTCACTTTTTTAAATTCTGATGGTCAGTACAGTTAAAAAGGGTCCAGCTGCGTTCCATTACTGGTATAGTCAAAGACAAGATACATTTACAAATGTAAAAAGTATGGGTTCAAATAATGCTGCCCTTCAAGCACATTGTTTATTTTTGTGGGGACAAGTCATGTTTAAGGGTGCAGACGTGGTTACAAACAGGGATAGTGAATTGATCGTGACATTTTTTCTGTTCATGTATAACCTAATAGTTTTGCCTAAGATGTAGCAGCAACTAGTATCCATTTGACTGTTGTGGATGTAAAAGATCCAGCTATCTCTAAGGCCCTGTTTTGGGTGTAAGGATAAGGTTTTTGTTTCCTCTCCCATAGACTTTTTTATTGTCATCGGCGATAAACAATTATCTGACTAGCGGAAAATTCTCTTTGAAAATTTGACGATATCCGACTATCGACCGCGATGACGATAGTCAACGTAATCGCATCATCACTATTGGTAGTATATAGAGAGCCAAAAGGTATCTCTTACTACTACATGTGTAGAAACCCTATCCTTACCAATGGTTTCCAGAATGTACTGGATAATAGTCTGCATTGGTGGTGCCAAACTCATGGGACTGAGAGATGGTGTCTAGTGAATTAGAGTCACCATCTGTGTCTAAGTCCTGCAGCACCAATACTGACAATTGCTCTGAAAAATATTAGGCCAATCGAAAATGGAAGAGATAACGATATGCCCATCCCACTTGTGACCATATTAGGAACTCCCTTCCGAGAAGAGTCACTTAGTGAAAGATTCCTACAATGAATTGCGATAATCAAACTATTAATTTGTATTTGAATAAATAAGAAGTTTTTTCCTCTATATGCAAAAAATTCAAGCCTAGGGAAAGGACTTGCTCTTGTTCCTTAGATGAATTGTAGAAAGAGGATGATGTACCGCACATCAATGTAGTTTCAAAAATCACCATAAACAGTTCCTAAGATAATGCAAATACGGATTGAATGTTGTCTATATGGCAACCTGCACTATATGCCATATGCATTACATAGGGAGTACCATTAGAAAATTAAAATTTAGATTTTTAGAACATGTCAATGATATTTCCCCTGTCTCCAGTCGAAATCAATCAGGTCTTACCAAACACGTCCTACAGTTCCACAATTATGACTTTAGTTCATTAAAAATCAAGGCTATAGAGAGGGTTAAGAAACCCATCAGAGTGTATTTACAATGATCGCCACCTAAGCGATTGGGAAGGCATTTATTGTTACCATCAATGTTAAAGCAACAGTGACCCCGCAAAAGGTTAATGAAAATTCAAAAAGGAGTCAATAATGTTTTATATAATAGTGCAATGCAGTCCCTTCACTCATGTACCAAAGTCACTATAACGTTATAACTATAAATAGATACAACTAATACAGTATTTAGTCGCTGAGTTATCATTTCTTGTAATAGTACATGTTTTTACATTGTTGACAACATATATCATTCTGTCTGTAATGTACTCTGTGTGCAGTTTCATAGCTTCCCTTCTCCGCTCGAGTTACGTGGCAGCAGTACCAGGGCGCATGCGCTGCCCTCTCTGCCCACAAGAGGCTAGTACGCACGTCTGCGCATGTCCGCCGGCGATTCCTTCCGGCTTCCGGCATATGGATATGGCGGACGCTCCACATGCATGCCCCATACGGCCGGCAAGTAATTTCTTATCATGCTATTTATAATATGGATGTAGCGGATTAGTGTCATGTCATTCTGGCTGTCAGGACACGTTGCTACACATGTAGGTGCATGTTTTTAACTATTTTGCAATAAAGTTGTATTTTTTACCATTTGCCGTGGTGCTGCTGGAATACTAAAGACATTGATACTATGAGGACCTATACTTGACTATAGCCTGCCTAGGGGAACCTATCCCTGCTTGTACCCTACCTATACCTGCCTATAGCCTGCCTAGGGGACCTATACCTGCCTATAGCCTGCCTAGGGGGACCAATACTTGTCTATACCCTGCCTATGAGGACCTATACCTGCCTATAGCCTGCCTAAGGGGACCAATACCTGCCTATACCCTGCCTATGAGGACCTATACCTGCCTATAGCCTGCCTAGGGGGACCTATACCTGCCTATACCCTGCCTATACCTGCCTATAGCCTGCCTAGGGGGACCAATACCTGCCTATACCCTGCCTATGAGGACCTATACCTGCCTATAGCCTGCTTAGGGGGACCTATACCTGCCTATGCCCTGCCTATGAGGACCTATACCTGCCTATAACCTGCCTATGGGTGCAATTATCTGCCTATAGCCTGCCTAGGGGGACTTATACCTGCCTATAACAAGCCTATAACGACCTATACCTGCCTATACCCTGCCTATAAGGACCTATACCTGCCTATAACGACCTATACCTGCCTATAACCTGCCTATGGGGGCAATTACCTGCCTATAGCCTGCCTAGGGGGACATATAGCTGCCTACACCAGCCTATGGGGGACAATAAACTGCCTATACATGCCTATAACCTGCCTGTGGGGGACATTAAACTGCCTATACCAGCCTATATCTGCCTATGGGGGACATTAAACTGCCTATGGGGGATATTAAACTGCCTATACCAGCCTATATCTGCCTATGGGGGACATTAAACTGCCTATACCTGCCTATAGTGGACATTAAACTGCCTATACCTGCCTATATCTGCCTATGGGGGACATTAAACTGCCTATATCTGCCTATTCCTGCCTATGGGGGACATTAAACTGCCTATACCTGCCTATATCTGCCTAAGGGGGACATTAAACTGCCTATGTAATTTTATTGGTATCTATTTTTATTTTTAAAATTCACCAGTAGCCGCTGCATTTTCCACCCTAGGCTTATACTCGAGTCAATAAGCTTTCCCGGTTTTTGTGGCAAGAGTAGGTGCCTCGGCTTATACTCGGGTCGGCTTATACTCAAGTATATACGGTACTATTTTTCCCGACTGTATTACACAGTCAGTAGATGTAAATCACAGAGCGTATCTCAATATTTTGTAAGAAAGCCTTAAATATTAGAAAATCACAGAAGAAAGATTGCTCTCATTAAAGCATAGCATTTAATAAATTAAAAAGTAAAACACATGTACTACAACCCCTAATTAGCACCATATACAAAAACACCGGGATAGTACACCAACAGAAAAGAAAATATCCAAGTACAGGAATAGGGGAACGCATTACAATTAGAGATGGGCGAATTTCTCAAAAATTCAATTCGGTCACTTAGACGAATTTTCCACAAGAATAATTCGGTCCGAATTACTTCGGACGAATCGCGTTAAAAAGCAGCTATTTCCAGGCTGCACAGAGCCTGCAGGTCTGTAGAACGTTGTGCCATGCTTAAATATGCAGAGGGGAGCTCGGTATGGTCTTCATACAATGTCGTGAATTAGGACGACACGCAGATTACTGCCGCCGCTCTTAGAATCGCTTCACTATAAAATTCCCTGGGCACTTAAGACGGCAAAACTGACCAAAAAACTCAAGCGGGAATATAGCCTGATAAAGTCATGGCATTGACAGCTGGAAAAAAACAAGCTGAGGGCTCGGGTGGCAACATCAGTGACAGAGTGTGGAGGTGACGGGGGCAGCCACAGCAGCTTTGAGGTCAGACATGGCACAATGACTTTCTGGAGGTGCAAAACAGGAGGAAGCCACAGAATACACAATTGTTTGAGAGGGGAGGTCACGGCGGCAGCAGCATGAGATCAGGCAGTGGCACAATGACATTCTGGAGGTGGGGGGAGGGGGGGGAGCCACAGAAAGGCACCAAGACTGAGAGGGGAGGTCACGGGGGCAGCAGCATGAGGTCAGGCAGTGGCACAATGACACAGTGAGGACGAAACGGCAGCAGCCACAGAAGAGCATGAGGTCAGAAAGTGGCACAATGACACAGTGTGGAGGACACGGCAGCAGCCACACAGCAGCAGAGGTCAGACAGTGGCACAATGACATTCTGGAGGTGGCAAAAAGGAGGAAGCCACAGAAGGCACAATACTGAGAGCGGAGGTCACGGCGGCAGAAGAAAGAGGTTAGCATGGCACAATGACTTCTGGAGGTGGCAAAAACAGGACTAGGCCAACAGAGTGGCACAATGACGGGAGAAGTGGAGGTCACAACAGCAGCAGTATGGGGTTTCGGGCAGTGGCACAATGACATTCTGGAGGTGGCAAAACAGGATAAGCCACAAAAATGGCACAATGACTGAGAGGGGAGGTCATGGCGGCAGCAGCATGAGGTCCGGCATGGCACAATGACTTTTCTGGAGGTGGCAAAACAGGAGGAAGCCACAGAATGGAAAACAATGACTGAGAGGGAGGTCACGGCGGCAGCACATGGGGTCAGCCAGTGGCACAATGACACAGTGTGGAGGACACGGCAGAAGCCACAGCAGCAGCATGAGGTCAGGCAGTGGCACAATGACATTCTGGAGGTGGCAAAACAGGAGGAAGCCACAAAAAGGCACAATGACTGAGAGCGGAGGTCACGGCGGCAAAAAGCATGGGGTTTAAAGGCAGTGGCACAATGACATTCTGGAGGTGGCAAAAAAAGGACTAGGCCACAGAGTGGGCACAATGACTGAGAGTGGAGGTCACAACGGCGCAGTATGAGGTCGGGCAGTGGCACAAGGACAGGCCGGCGGTGGCAAAACAGGAGGAAGCCACAGAATGGCACAATGACTGAGCGGAGGTCACGGCGGCAGCAGCATGAGGTCAGGCAGTGGCACAATGGCACAGTGTGGAGGACACGGCAGCAGCCACAGCAGCAGCATGAGGTCAGAAAGTGGCACAATGACACAGTGTGGAGGACACGGCAGCAGCCAAAAGCACAGCATGAGGTCAGAAAGTGGCACAATGACATTCTGGAGGTGGCAAAACAGTATTAGGCCACAGAGTGGCACAATCACACAGTGTAGAGGCCCACAACAGCAGCAGCATGAGGTCAGGCAGTGGGCACAATGACATTCTGGAGGTGGCAAAACAGTATTTAGGCCACAGAGGGCACAATCACACAGTGTAGAGGTCACAACAGCAGCAGTACTAGGTCAGGCAGTGGCACAATGACATTCTGGAGGTGGCAAAACAGTATTAGGCCACAGTGTGGCACAATGACACAGTGTGGAGGGCAGGGCAGGAGTCACAGCAGCAGCATGAGGTTTCAGAGAGTGGCACAATGAAAATCTGGAGGTGGCAAAACAGGAGGAAGCCAACAGAGTGGCACAATGCCCTGAGAGGGGAGGCCCACGGCGGCAGCAGCATGAGGTCAGGCAGTGGCACAATGAAACAGTGTGGGGGGACATGGCAGCACCAAACAGCCAGCAGCATGAGGTCAGACAATGGCACAATTGACAAATTCTGGAGGTGGCAAAAAAAGGAGTAGGCCACAGAGTGCCACAAGGGACAGAGATTTGAGGTGACAGCGGCAGGAGCAACAGCAATGAGGTCAGAAAGGGGCACAATGACACAGTGTGGATGTCACGGCAACAGCAACAGCAGCAGCAGCATGAGGTCATAGAGTGGCACAATGACAGAGTGAGGTGGTTTGAACCCAGACTGACGCCTAAGACATTGGTGTATGGAAATCCTGGCCAATCCACGCCTGATTCATCTTGACAAAGGTCAGTCGTTCCGGAGTTCCCGTGGAGGAGCGGGTTCTCCTTGGGGTAGCGATGGCCCCTGCCGCACTGAACACCCGCTCTGATTCCACACTACTGGCCGGCAGGACAGCTTCTCCACTGAAAAACTCGGCAAGTTGTGGCCACACATCCAGTTTGGCTGCCCAGTAGTCCACAATCTTCTAACTGAGGTGGCAGAGTGCTGTCCAAGTAGGCCACAACCTGTTGGTTCAGGGACTGCTCCAGGTCCTGCTGCTGCAGCTGGCACTGCCCTTTCCTCACTAGGCGGGTGAAGGAAGCTGCTCATCAGTGACTCCAGATTGGGTTTACTACTGATGGAGCTGGTACTGCTCCTACCCCCCCACCTTCCACCAGCAGCCGGGCAGTAGTACGTGAGCGCTGAAGAACCCCCCGGTCAGACCTGTCAGAGGAGGGACGATGCCGCACATAGCAGCGGCCAACTGATTACGGGGGATTTCCCTATAGTAATTTGATTTGTCTTCCCTCTCAATAGCTGGGAAAAAGGCTCCCATTTTGGACCGGTAGCAAGGGTCCAATAGGGTGGAGAGCCAGAAGTCATCCCTCTGCCGGATGTTTGACTATTCGGCTGTCACTAGCCAGGAAAATAAGCATGCTGCGGGCCATTTGCACAAGTGACTCCGAGGGGCTCCCTGCCTCCATTTCCACTTTTATACTGCCACGGTGCTTGGGGGTCATCTGCCTCGTGTTCCTCATCTCCATCCACCTCCTCCACCCTGCTCCTGCCTCCTCTCTTGTCACCTGGGTAGAAAATCCAAACTCATTTCACCCAGACAATGCTTCTGCTCCAATGTCCTCCTCCTCCTCCTCCATTTCAGTCCCCACCGGACTAAATGTGGCCACGAGATGTAGTCGCCACGTCTCCAGTCCCCTGCCCAGACAGATTTTTTCAGCATCTGTTCCAGACATGAAGCAGTGGAATGACGTTATTCATCCCGTAGTCCGGGCAAACTGACAAATAACGGTCGCCTCCTCGAATGGCCTCACAAACGGCAGGTGTCACGCATGAGCTGCCACTGGCTGACAGCAAAGTTACACAGGCGAGTACTTCTGTCTGCCTGAATCATCAAAAAATCGTTAATGGCCTTTCTCTGTTCATACAGTCGGTCCAACATGTGCAGGCTGGAATTCCAGTGGGGGGAAAAACATCGCATATCAGAGTGGTTGGGGGAGGCCGTTCTGCCGCTGCAACTCGAGGAGGGTGTTCCTGGTTTGGTACGAAGGATAAAGTGCATGCACAGTTTCCTGGCCATTTTCAGAATGTTCTGAAGATCGGTGGAAGACTTCAGGAACCTTTTCACAACCAGATTGAACACGTGCGCCCTGCAGGGCACATGGACCATCCCTCCTCGGTGCAGAGCGGACACCATGTTCCTCCCATTGTCCGTCACCATGGTTCCGAGTTGCAGTTGGTGCGGAGAAAGCCACACATCGATTTCTTGCTGCATGACGCGGAGCAGTTCCTCTCCTGTGTGACTTCGTTCACCGAGGCAAGCCAGGTTAGAACTGCGTGACACGCTGTGCCCTAAAACATGTGGTTTGATGGAGCAGTACTTGTGGAGGCTGAGATGGTGGTGGTGGTGGAGGAGGAGGAGGCGGACATTTTGGGGCAGGTTTCGCATGTTTGACAACGTGGAGGAGAAAGCGGCGGGCTCCTGTCCAAGTTGTTGGTGGCCTGGCAGGAAGCACATTCACCCAGTGGGCCGTAAAGGACATGTAATGGCCCCTGACCGTTAGTTACAGCTCCAGACATCCGGGCTGCCGTGTACCTTGGAACAAACCGATAAGCACGAGGACTGACCCACCTTCTGTTCTAAAATATTTATGAAGTGCGGTACTGCCTTTTTGGAAAAGAAATTACGGCTTGAACTCTCCATCTCGGCTCGGCACAACCATTAGTTCTCTGAATGGTGGGGGGTCCACCATTTGCAAAGGGAGGGACTGCAATACCAACAACTTGGACAGGAGCAAAAGGTCAGCTGCTGCCCCCTTAGGATGGTTGGACGCATACTGTTGTCTCTTTTCAATCGCCTCCTGAACGACTGCTGGCACCATGAGTAGCGAGGAGCAGAGCATCTGGACCGGGAGAAAGATGTCAAAGAGAAAAAAGCTCCCTTCTGCAGAGGTGGTGGAGCCTTGACTGGCTGCAAGGCATGCGTGCCACTGGGCCCCTGCTGCTGCTGCTGTTGCTGCGGCGGCAGGATGGACCACCACATCTGAGCCAAAGTTTCTCCCCAGGCCACCGGATGGTGACCTGCATGTGTTGAAACAGGGCCATGGTCCAACGTTAGCTCCCTGGCCACGCTTCACTTTCTGCCCACAGATTCTACATATACCCATATTCGGCTCCTCCGGTGTCTTAGCAAAGAACTGGCCACACCGCCGAGTATCGGATTTTTACCGCCACGCTCCTCACTGAGTGGGCTACTGCTGCCGCTGCCTTTGCTTGAGCCCCTGTGCCGCTACTTTCTTGGACCTGCGAAGCGGGTTTTTTTACCCCGTGGCCGCTTGGCTCCCGACCTCACACTGCTGCTATCCTGCTGACTCATGGCCACAACGACCCACTTGCTGGCTGCGCTGCTGCCTGACGCCAAGCTGACGCCCCCTTCTCCTGACGATGATGAAGCCCTTTCCTCAAACCCCCTCCCAAGTCGGTCGGCTACATCATTATCTATTTGTGTTTCATCGTCACTGCTGTCCTCATCACCGGGCTTGGTTATGCCGAGGCTGACCTCTCACAACATGACCTCCCATGCCACTCTCCCCATTTTATACTTTGCCGCCTACGCAAGAAAGCAGGGGATATTGGCCCCATTTCTTCGCTGACAAGTAGCTGCTGACTTTCCCTCCTCAAAATTGTTCATCCTCGCTTTTATAGTGGCGCTGACCCCAGACCACATAGTAGATCTCTGGGGTGAGGGATCCGGATGGGACAGAGGTGGGCTGAGGACAGGTGAGGGCCGCTGACCCGCTCCCGGGCCATGCCAACTAAGGGTTGTGTCTGAGGTTCCCACCGACTCTTGGCTGGGTTGTCAGATGTCATCTGGGAGGAAAGGATGACCTAGTCAACCAAAACAAGAACCCTTGGGTTGCTGAACAACACACGGCCCTAGATGACAGCGGCAGTTGTGGCCTCACCGAGTTTACCCCGCTGCGACGTCCCCTTGCTGTGCTGCGACCTGGGCCTGTTCCAGGAATGTTTGGGCCACTGCCCCTCGCAGGTGCAGAGCCTGCCACCTCTCTGTCTGACATGCTGTTTGTTCTAAAATGTACAGACACTGTTTGATGATGATATCTGTATATCATAAATATACACCCTGAATTTGACTCCAAATGAAACCCAGTAAAAAAGCTTGGGTAACCCTTGGATTTAAATTTGCGCTCCACAAATGGGGAGGAAAAATTTACTTGTATGTGTCCGTTTAAAAACAATGTGTGTTTTACTAAAAGTAAAAGCACAAACAGGCTTAATAACCTTCGACATGAATTAGCTACAGGAAAAATGTATATATTTTGGCGTTGAAAAAGACGGTTTATTTTTGTCAGCACACCAGCAAAACAACGCTTAATTAACCACTGGATGTAAATTGCGCCAAAGAATTGAGCCGCACAAACAAGTAGCTTTGTAGCGTGTAACAAATGCGTGTTTTTTTACGCCACACAACAAGAGAAAAAGATGTAATTAACCTTTGCTTGTGAATTAGGATACAGGAAAAATGTAAAATATTTTGGCGTTGAAAAAAGACGGGTTTTTTTTTGTCAGCACACCAGCAAAACAACGCTTAAATAACCCCCGGATGTAAATTGCACCAAAGAATTGAGCCGCACAAACTAGTAGCTTTGTAAACGTGTTACAATTGCGTGTTTTCTACGCCCACACAACAAGAGATACAGTTGTAATTAACCTTTGCTTGTGAATTAGGCTACAGGAAAAATGTATATATTTTGGCGTTGAAAAAGACGGTTTATTTTTGTCAGCACACCAGCAAAACAACGCTTTAAATTAACCCCTGGATGTTAATTGCGGCAAAGAATTAGCTGCACAAACTAGTTTGCTTTGTAGCGTGTTACAATTGCGTGTTTTCTACGCCCACACAAGAGAAAACAGTTTTTAATTAACCTTTGCTTGTGAATTAGGCTACAGGAAAAATGTATATATTTTGGCGTTGAAAAAGACCGTTTATTTTTTGTCAGCCCCACCAGCAAAACAACGCTTAATTAACCCCTGGATTAAATTGCGCCAAAGAATTGAGCCGCACAAACTAGTAGCTTTGTAGCGTGTTTACAATTCGGGGTTTTCTACGCCACACAACAAGAGATACAGTTTTTAATTAACCTTGCTTGTGAATTAGGGGTACAAGAAAATGTATATATTTTGGCGTTGAAAAAGACGGTTTATTTTTTGTCAGCACACCAGCAAAACAAAACGCTTTAATTAACCCCTGGATGTAAATTGCGCCAAAGAATTGAGCCGCACAAACTAGTAGCTTTGTAGCGTGTTACAAAATTTCGTGTTTTTTTACCCACCCAACAAGAGATACAGTTGTAATTAACCTTTGCTTGTGAATTAGGCTACAGGAAAAATGTATATATTTTGGCGTTGAAAAAGACGGTTTATTTTTGTCAGCACACCAGCAAAACAACACTTAATTAACCCCTGGATGTAAATTGCGCCAAAGAATTGAGCTGCACAAACTAAATAGCTTGTAAACCGTGTTACAATTGCGTGTTTTTTTACGCCACACAAGAGATACTGTTGTAATTAACCTTTGCTTGGGAATTAGGCTACAGGAAAAATGGATATATTTTGGCGTTGAAAAAGACGGTTTATTTTTGTCAGCACACCAGCAAAACAACGCTTAATTAACCCCTGGATTTAAATTGCGCCAAAGAATTGAGCCGCACAAACTAGTAGCTTTTTAGCGTGTTTTCAATTGCGTGTTTTCTAACGCCACACAACAAAGAATACAGGTGTAATTAACCTTTGCGTGTGAATTAGGCTACAGGAAAAATGTATATATTTTGGCGTTGAAAAATACGGTTTATTGGGTCAGCACACCAGCAAAACAACGCTTAATTAACCCCTGGATGTAAATTGCGCAATAGAATTGAGCAGCCAAAAAAGAAGTGGTATTTGTATTTTAAAAACGCTGTTTCTATAAATGAATACAACAGGAACTGGCTTAGATCCCACTTGGATATTGAATGTATATGCAGCTGCAGTGGACGCACACAGAAATTCAGATCCAATACCCCAAAAAATTAGAAATAAACATTAAGAGAACAGTCTCTGAGACAAGCTGAGACACCCCACAGAAATCGCTATATAAAAATCAATTCTTCAGTAAGAGCTATCAGCCGTGGCAGCACCTTCCCTGATCAGTACAGTGAGAGCGGAATGAGCTCCCAGCGTCGCGCTCGGACTTATATAGTGCGGTGACGTCACAGAATCCCGCCGGTCTCTGATTGGCTTCATCTCTGCACATGTCATGCAGGCTATGCCCTTCTTCCTCCCAGAGTTCTTTGCCCCATGTAACCCCAAAGTGCTCGCAGCCATTTTATCAATCAAAAGCACACTTCGTTCACCCGAAGTACCCCAAAGTTCGACTTCGTTCCGAACCGAAGTTTTCCTGAAATTCTAAACGAATTCCACTTCGTTAGAATCAATTCGCCCATCTCTAATTACAATATAAAAGCAGGGTGTCAGTTAATAATATCTCATGGTTCAGAGGATCCAGATCACATCCAGACCATGATGAAGTCACCTGTATTTAAAGTAATCCAATTAGAAACACTGTCCCTTTAATGTAAACCAAAACCAGAAAAGCCCCTAAAATGATATACTAATCAGGCAGAGTATCCGCCCCAAAAGGGGTGGTTCCGCCTCTCGGTGGCTCACCCTACACTGGTCGCAAACTCTATAGAAGTATCAAGGACACTAGAAAAACTGCGTACCGCACAAGATACATGTGGGGGATAGGTACTTCCCAGTTAGAATAAAGGTGCTGCATTAACACTAATGTGATGACTCCTTAAATAGAACTACAAATTAATGACTCCTCCCTAAATGATACATAATATAATGAATAGTTGATAAATTAAATGAACAAAATAATTACTTGAAGTAATGCTCTCGGGATATACAGTGTCCGGAAGAATGCATTGCGCAGGCGCTGATAAAAATAAATTGCGCCTGCACATAGAATACACTGACGACCATACCAGGACGCATTGCACAAGCCCCTATAGAAGCAAAATGCGCCTGCGCATAAAGTGCATTGATGGCTGTACTAGATCTATCATAACAAGAAAAGTGGAAGCAACCACGCTTGCGCACAAATGCGACCAGTCACACACTGCGCAGGCGCCAATCAATCTAAAATGTGACTGCGCATACAATACATAGACGGCCACAGTAAATGTATAATAACACTGACAAGTGTAGGCAGCCGCGTCTTAAGCATAGAAGCAATCAACTAAAACACTGACAGCTAAGGCTAATCGCACAGAGGCATAATGCCCTGAGGAAGCCGACATCAGAACACAGACGACACCCAGATATATAGATGCAAGTGATTAAAAACTGTGGAATGTGGAATGATATGTAAGAGTGCTTATGACAGAACCTATTGTGATAATTGTGATAAAGTTGGTGTGGTCCTCCAAGCTGCAGAGCAAAAGCTTATGTGATTGCAGAAATCAAGCCATTTATGTTGTGTATGTCACATATAGCTTTTGAGAGATTTAAAAAAAAAAAAATGTGAAAGTTTGTTTTTAGAAGTGTGAACTTGCATTGCAGACTTGTTTTCTTATCAGAAAAGAACAGACCCTAGGTTCTAGGTTTGAGGCTTCTTTTTTTTTTGGTCCATATGGGCATTTTTGCCGGGGGTTTAGGGAGTGATGAGCGATTTGCGCCAACAATCGTCCATCAAAACGTTTAGCCGGAAAATCCCCCCAATTTATCAAACCGATATCCCGATAGCAATAATCAGATTATCGCCGATAAACCAATAAACCCAAGGGGGAGGGGGAAAAAAATTTCCCCAATTTAAAAACCCCCCCAAAACGGGGCTGGAGAAGCAGGAATTAACTCCAAAAAAGAAAAAAGGATACTTTGTTTAAAATCTTGGGCAACCAAAACTTAGGTTATAAAGTCACAAAAAAAAATTTCACAGCCCCTTTCCACTTACCCCTTTCCCTTGGTCCAAAAACCCTTACCCTTAAACCTGCTTAAACCCACAAATTAAAAAGGGGCCAGAAGGCGTATTATACCTAGTTTCATATTTTTTCCCCCAATATTTTGTAAGGCAAAAAAAAAAACAAGTCCGCCAAACTATTTCAAGCCTTTTTGAAAAAAAAAGGTTTTGATCCAAGGAAGGAAAAAAACCCCCAATGAGGTAAAAACCCAAATTTTGGCCCTAAATTTTTTTGGGGAAAAATTTCCCCTTCCTACCCCAAAACTGGAAATTTCAAAAAAAAACCCGGGAAATCAATGACCCCCCCTTCCTTTGAATCCGGGCCCCACTATAACTTTTTTTTAAAATTAAATTTAACCTCCAAAAATTTGCACCAAAACCCTTTTTTGGAACCCGGGTTATTAAATTTTCACCATGACAAGTCCCTCTGGCAGAAAAAAATTCCCCATAGCCCCCTTCACTGCTCTTCCCGGGAAAAAAATCCCTTTCTTGTTTGGGTAAAAAACCCTTTCGTTTTTCAAGACGAAAAAGGAGGGCCCCCTTTGTTCTAGAAACACCCCCTGGGGTTAAAAAAAATTTTGGGGAGAGTTTTCTCTTTTATTGCCCTTTTTAAAGAAATTTAAACATATTTTTTAAATGAACCATAAATTTTACTAACTGAAATTTGTAAACCCCCCCGGGAAACCGCAGAAAACCCCTTTAAAACCTTTTCCCCTAACCCCCATTTAAAAAAAGTCCCGGGAAAAAAAGGAGTCCTTAAACCCCACCATTTTTTTTGAACGGGGAACTTTTGACTAAAACCTTTTCCGGGCCCCCAAAGAAAATGACCCCAAAAACCTCCCATGCCCCCCAATTTTTAAAAAAGTCCCGGGAAAAAAGGGAAACCCTTTCAACCACCTTTTTAGTTAAACTGGACTTTTGACCTTTATCTGTGGGGGGCCCCACACTATAAACCCCCCAAACCTGAAAATGCCCCCCAAATTTTTAAAAAAGGGTGCCGAAAAAGGGTCCCTTTAAAACCCAAACCTTTTTTTATTTAAACCCTGGACATTGCCCTATACCTGTCCTTGGGGGCCAAACAGAAAATGACCCCAAAAAACCCTGCATGACCCCCCAGTTTTAAAAAGGGGCCGGAAAAAAGGGAAGTCTTTCAACCACCATTTTAGTTTAACTGGACATTGACTATACCTTTCCGGGGCCCACTCCCTTTCCCCCCAAACCCTTCCAGGGACCCCCCCAGTTTTAAAAAAAGGCCCGGGGAAAAAGGGAGCCCTTTTCAACCAAACCTTTTTATTTTAACTGGAAAATTGACTATCCCTGCCCCCGGCCCCGCAGTATGCCCCATTAAACCCGGGCCCTCACCCCCCCAAATTTAAAAAAAGTCCCCTGAAAAAGGAGCCCTTTTGAACCACCCTTTTTAAAATTAAAACTGGAAAATTTGACTAAACCTGCCCCCGGGGGCCCCCGAAATGAGCCCCAAACCTGCATCCCCCCCCAGTTTTAAAAAAGTCCCGGGAAAAAAGGGAAAAAGGCCCCCTTTTAAACCACCCTTTTTTATTTTGAACGGGAAACATTGCTAATTTTCCCCCCTGGCTGCAAAATACCTTTTAAACCGGGTCAAAACCCAAAAAATTTTAAAAAGTCCCTAAAAAAAGGGCCCCTTTGAACCACCTTTTTATTTGAATTTAAACTTTTGACTACCCAAAGCCCGGGCCCACAGAAATAAACCCAAAAACCCTCCCTGACCCCCAAAATTTAAAAAGTGCCGGGAAAAAAGTATTTTTTAAAACCCACCATTTTATTTGAACGGCCCTTTTGATTTATACCCTTTCCTGGACCGCATATGCCCTTAAAACCCTTTTTCAAACCCAAAAAAAAAAAGGGGCCGGGAAAAAAGGGGTTTGTTTAAAACCAAACCATTTCTTTTTAAAAAACTGGACATTGACAAATCCATTTTCCTTTGGGACGAAAGCAAAACCCAAAAAACCCACACAATTGCCCTTATGGACCATCACAAAAAAATTTCCAAAAAAAATAAACTATATTAAAAAAAACTCTTTTTTTCCCATTACGGGCTGCTGCTAGAGCAACTTGCCATTCTATTTTTGGTGAATTTTTTCCCCCGTAAAACATTAAAATGTGAAGCAAACAAAAAAACAAAAAAAAATTTTCCCCTTTAGGTAAAACGAGGCCTGCCCCTGAAAAACCCCTTCCCTTTCACTGCCAAAGGGGGTTTTGGAGAAAAATTACTAAATAAAGGGGCGGGTGGGGGGCCCCGTAAACGGGGATCACGCGGGTTTTTCAGCTGGCAGGGCCGGATTTTCCCGTGGGGGGGGTGAAAAGAAAGGGGCGGCGTCCGCCCACCCTATTAAAAACGAAATTTTCAGCTAGCGGGGCCCAGTTACATTTGGGGTGGGGGGTGAAGCCCACGGGGTTTCCCGCACCCTTTTAACATGGAAAAAAAAATGCCCTTATAAACCGCAGCATCGAAAACATCATGCTGAAGCAGAGTGCAAAAATTTTTGAAACTGGGGACCTCCCCCTTCCCAGTACAGCCCCAAAAACCGGGTTTCCGCGCTGGGAAAAAATTTTGCCTCAAACCGAGACCTTGCCCCCCGAAATGAGTGCAACCAATTGATTTTAAATTTTGGAAAGCTGGTGGTTAAACCTCCTGTTTCCCCCAAAGGTGCCCTTTTTTTTTTTGGGCCATTTTTTTCTCGTTTTACTCAACTTTTTTGGGGAAATTGTCTCTTTTTTTTTTTGGGGGGGGCAAAGGGTTTTCCCATACCCCAAATGTCCTCTGAAAAAACCCCCATCTTTTCCCAAGTCTTCCGTGCCCCCTTGTCCCAAATTCCCGAGAAATTTTTGTATCAGTTTATTTTGTACTTTGCAAGTTTTTTTTATTTTTTTAAAAATTTTAAAAAACACTTTTTTTAAAAAAAAACCCCACATGTTTTTTTGTTTTTCTTTTTTTAAATTTTGGTATTAAATGGGTTGCTCACTACAGGGTTTTGCAAAGCTATTTTAAAAGAACTTGCAAAAACAAAGTCATTTTGCAATATTTTCCCCTTTAAAAAGGATTTTTCTCACTACAAGGGATTCCTTTTTTTTTTTTTAAAGGGATCTTGCAAAAAAAAAGACACTTTGCAATATGTGTCCCATTAACATGCCCCAAACCTTTTTTTCCTAGATACCCCCTTTCTTGTATGGGCTCCCATCAGCTTCTAAAGGTCACTATAGCTACAGACCTTTTTTGATCTCTCCTGATAGGCTTTTTCAGTGATGGTCGCTAAAAGCTCCAAAAACCCGGCTTTTCCCCGCAACCTAGTAAACCAGTAAACCAAAAGCCCTTGAATTCAAAGTGAAAAACCCAAAAAAACAGGGGCTGAAATTTAGATGAAACAATTTAGTGAGACAAAACCCCCTTTTAAAAAAGGTCCCCACCTATTTCTGTTTTTTTTACAAACAACATTCCCCCAAAAAAAATTTAAAAAATGACCCTTGGGGCCCCCTTGACAATTTTGAAGAAAAAAATGTCGGGTTTGAAAAAAAATTTTTTTCAATAGGGCCTGTTTGTATAGCTTTCTTTTTAAAAGAAAAATGCCCCCAAAAAATTCAAAACAAAGACCCATGAGCCCCTCTTGACAAATTTTGGTTTTAAAAACAAATTTTCCCGTTAGAAACCCACATTTTTTTTCAATAGGACCTGTTGTATTGGGTGCAAATTTTACAGCAACAAAGCCCCCGAAAATTCAAAACATGAACCCCTTTAAAACCACTCTTGATAATTTCGAAGAACAAATTTCTGTCAGAAAAACCCCAAAAATTTTTTGGGGGCCTGTAGTAAAAGCTATTTCACGGGAAACATAACCCCCAACAAATTTTTAAAACATGACCCTTAGCCAAAAATTTTTTTGACAAAAAGTGAAAGGAAAAAATGGGTGTTAAAAAACATTTTTTTAAATAGGCCGGGAGTATTGCAACATTTTTACAGCAACAAAGCCCCCCCAAAAAAAAACAGAACAAAGACCCTTGAGCAACCCCTTGACAATTGGAAGACAAATGTCCCCCCGTTAAAAAAACCACAAATTTTTTTTAGAATAGGGGGGGGGCCCGTAGTATAGCTTTCATTTAAAAGAAAAAAGCCCCCCAAAAAATTTAAAACCAAAGACCCTTGACCACCCTTTTACAATTGTTTGGGAAGAAAAAGCCGGGGGAAGGGAAACCCTATTTTTTTTCAAAAGGACCTTTTAGTATAGCTGCATTTCAAAAGCAAAAAAGCCCCCCAAAAATTCAAAACATGAAACCCTTTTTAGGCCCCCCTCTTGACAATTTTTTGAAAACAAAAGTCCCCCGTTAGAAAAAAAACATTTTTTAGAATTTGGAAAAATGTAGTATTGCTGCATTTCACACAAAAATTTCCCCCCCAAAAAATTTAAAAAAATGAAACCCTTTTAGCCCCTCTTTTACAATTGGGGAAAAAAACAATGTCCCGTTAGAAAAACCCCCCAAATTTTTAGAATTTTAAACCCGTATCTTGCTGCATTTTCCCGCAGCCCTGACCAAAAAAATTTAAAAAAAAGACTTCTCTGGCCCCCCTGTTTAAAAATTTGGGGAAGGGAAAAAAATGCCCCTCCCGAAGGGCCCCAATTTTCCCTTTTTCCCAAAAGGGCCATGATTAAAAAGCTGTACTCAAAAAGCACCCGACCCCCAAAACCAATGAAAAATTCGAAAAAATTCTAAAAAAAAAGTGAGTAAATTTGGGAAAAACCTTTTTTTTTAAAAAAACCTTGGGGGTTTTTTCAGTCCCTCACCGGGAAAACCAGCAAAATGAAAAATTTTGGGAACTGACAATTTAAAAAATTCAGGGAAGGAAAAAATCATTTTTTAAAAAAAAAATTTTCCCAAAAGGAAACCCTTTTCCCCTTTTTTAAAAGGAAAAGTGAAGTTTTAAACCGGGGAAATTTAAACGGGACCACGGGAATTTGGGGGCCCCAACAAACATCGAGATCCATGCCTGAAATTTATCTTGATTTAAAAATCAAACGGGTCCACATTATCTGGTGGGAAACCGGGTGCGTTTTTTTCCCGTAAAAGGGCTTCCCCCCAACTGTGCTGAAGGTTTCCCCCAGATTAAGACCTGGGGTGTGGGGAGGACCAAAAACCCCTCTATGGCGTGGCGAGCGAGCCCCCGGGCCATTCAACCTTTTTGGATACCCCCGAAGTCGGAAATTGGGGGCCCCCAACACTCCAAAAAAAATCGTTTTTGAACCGAATTTGTCCCCCCTGCCCCCATGAAAAATTAAAGCCCCGGGCCCCCCCTGTGTTTGTAAAGTGTGCCCTGCTTTTCAAAGCTTGGGTTGGGGGTTGGGAAATTAAAGGGTTGCCAGAGGGTCCACCCCATTTTTTGGCCTTTTGCCACAATGCCGCACTGCTGCTGGCTTGGCCCCTCTACTGCTGGGCCAAAGTTGCGACGTTTTTCCCCCATTTACATTTGAAGAAAAGGAAACAAATGCAAACAATTCCCTCCAAATTTTTAAACAAACACACTTTTTTCCCAAATTTCCCGCCCTTTTTTCTCTCTACTTGGGTTTGGGGGGAAGGGGGAAAGGGGCGGAGTTTTGTTTTTTTACCGGGGAAACCGGGGGGGTTTGGGGCCCCCCATTAAAATGTTTTTTCAATTTATGGGGCCCTTTAAGCCCAAAGGGTCATGTTGGAGGAAAAGGGGGCATCCCAAACACTTTATGTGAAAAGATGGGGCCCCTTGGGTTTCCCCAAGCCTCTGGGAGAGGGGGAAATACAAACTGATCTTTCCCCTCTTCCCCTCCGGCCTCAAAAATTGCGCCAACCTTTTCCAACAAAAGGGGGGGCCCTCCCGGGAACTTTTTTTGTCCCCCGGAAAAAAACTCCTCCTCCTCCTCCTTTCCCCTTCCCCCCAGCTTTTAACACAGCCCCCGGGCTTTCCCTTTAAAATGATGCACCTTGGAGCTGAGGCGCCGCCCTTGGGACTAGCCCCCCGGGCCCCGAAAACCCTTGCCCTAAAGAAAACCGAAAAAAATTTGGTTTAAACCCGTTTGGGCCTTCTGGATTTTGGGCGGGAAAAAAAGGCTCCGGTCCCCCATCTGTTCCCTCTTTCCTTTCCCCCTTTTGCTTTGGGGGGCCTGATGTTTCAGAAATGTCCCCAACCCTCATTTCCAAACAAAATCCCACAATTCCTTTATTTCTGACCCAAAAGGGGATTGTTTCCCCACGACCAATTTTTTTGGGGGCTTCTTAAAAAATGGGAAAAAAAAGGTGCAAAAGCTCTTTCACCTTCCTCCACTCTCGGGGGCTCAACAACCCCCAAAGGGCCGCAAAACCCCTTCTTTTTTTTCAGGGGCCCAAATGGGCACTTCCCCTACCGCGAATGGCATTTTTCGCTTTTCCCGCCCACAAAATTTTTTTTCTGGAAAAAAATTTGGAAAAGGGGGAAATTTCCCGCATGTTTGCCACGGGGCCCAAAAATGAAAAACGCTTGAAGGGGGGGCCCCCCGGGTGACCTTTTTAAACCCGCCCCGAAAAGGGGCCCAAGCAGGGTACAACGGGGGGAAGTTGGGGGCTCCCCAAACCCCGGGGCCTTCCTCAAAAGGGAGTCCCAGAACCCCCGGGGACGCTTTAGGAAAATTTTTTGGGTAAAAGGTTCATGACACCAAGGCAAGGGGTGGGGCCCCAGCCTACCCCATTTTAAGGGGGGGGGCCCAAACAGATTTCCGGGCCGTTTTTCGCACACCACCTTTTCCCCCCAACAAGGGGGTTTTTTTCCCCCCCCAGCCAAAGCCGGTCCCCTCGTTGCGAAGAGCCGTCCACAACTCCTGACCTTTTGTGGGACGATCTCCAAGACAAATTAAAATTTCCCAAAACGGCCTGGTTTCCTCTGATCGTGATGCCAAACCCCCCCAAACTTTGGGGGGGAAAAAACCCTGTAAACCCTCCCTGCATTTTTTTAAGAGCGTGCGCCGAGCCTGAGAGCCCCCCGTCCCCCAACCCCGAGGGTATCCCCCCCCCTCACCCAGTGACTGTCCACAGGAATTTTAGCCCTTTTGGCCCTGCTTTTCTAGTCCATGTGGTCCCCCGGGCAGATTTGGGCTTTTCCGGGCACAGAATTTCCCCGACAACGGCTTTTAAATTTTAATGACACTTGGCTGGCCAGGCAGGGGGCGGCTTTTTTTTTGGAAAAGAAATGCCCCGCTGGGAAAAAACTGGTATTGGGGGGGGGAAAAAAGGGCCAAAGACATTTGGCGGAACCCCCTGTGTCCCCCCCCAAAACGGAAAGGCAACATTTTTCCCAAAGGGCCCAAAACCTGGGAAAAGCCAACATTCAGGCCTTTTTTTCTTTGGGAAAGGTTTTTGGGGTTTAAAATGTTTCTTTTTTTGCTCCCAAAACCCCGGTTTTGAAAAGAAAGGGGTGGCCCCGCTAAAACTGGCCGTGTTCGGCTTCAGGTCGCAAACCCAGTGGAAAAAGGGTTAAAGGGGGGGAAAGGGTGGGTCCCCCTGGTGGGGCTGGTGTACCCCCGGGGAGGTTTTGGGGGCTGAAAACCCCAGGCCCGATCCTTAATCATGAACCCGAGAGAAAATTGGGGAGCTGAAAGGGAAAGCTTTGGGGGTGGGGGGAGGGAGGAGGAGGCAAAAGAAGAAAGGGGGGTTACAAATGGGGTTTTGGAAAACCCGGGGAAAACCCGGGGGTGGGGCCTTTTTTTGGCCAAGGGGTTTTCCCCCCATTTTTTCAAATCATGCCCTTTTTGCTCATGGCTAACATTTGGTGGTGGTTAAAAAAACCTAAGTTTTTTGGGCCCCTACGATGTTTTTTCCCGGGAAAGGCGGGAATTTGAAATCGCTGGGTGAATCAGAGGGTTTTCTCGAAAAAGGCCCCGGCTTGAGAGGTCCTGGGGCCTTTTTTGATGGTGAAAGCCCGGGGGGCGGTTTTTTCCACTGATCGTGGCTGGCGGGAAACATCTCAGCGGAACTTGTTGGGGACCGGGCCCCCCTCCCCCTTTTTTTGGTGGGGGCCCCTTTCTACCCCTGCCCCCCAAACGTTCCCTTTCCCCCTCCCATGATGAAGCGCTTGCAAACAAATTCGGGTGAAAAGAAACCCCAAAATTTGAAAACCGCAATGTCATCATTTATCCCTCATCAACAAAAGGTGGAAATTGGGCGTCCTGCAATTCGCCACCCGGAGCTGGGGGGCTACAAGCAACAGGCACTGCAAGGTGTTTCCCCAACCCCCCGCCCGGGGGCTTTTTCCCGATATACCGGGTTTTCCCTTCCCCCTTCCCCCCCCCCCCCCCTGAATTTGGGATCCCGCAATTGGGGTCAAAACAGACAAAAATCATCCTCTTGGCCTTTTTTGATCTTTGGAAAAGCCTTCCTTTACCCCAAAACCCCATTTTGGGCAAACAAAAAGGTTTTTCCCGAAAAAATCTATTCCAACAGTGGGGGTACCAAAAGAGTTGGGCTTTTGGGGTGCCTTTGCTTCATTTGGGGGCGGAAACCGACCAAAGCTGATGACACATTTGTGGGCCCTGAACCCGGGAAAGGGCGGGGCCCCTAAGACTGCCTTGGTTTCAGGTTGCGTTTAAAAACCCGAAGAACAATTGGGGGACGCTGTTCGTTACGAATTCCCCAGGGCCCCCACCCAGCGAGACAAAGGGCCGGCAAAATCCCCCGCTACCGACGATCCGCTGGGTTTTCCCTTTTTTTCGCCCGGGAATGGAAGGAAACAAACCTTTTCTCATAACCCCTACCCCCTACAAAAACCCCCTTTTGGGTTGCTTACCACCTGGGAAATTTTGCTCCAAGTTTTAGAAAGAACAAATTTTAAAAAGGTTAAAGGGAAAATTTTTTTTTAACGTCCCCCCTTTTTTAAAAGAAAAGGCAAATCACAGCTATTCTTTAAAACCCTCTAATTTCCTACAGCCCCAAAATAGGATTAGAAAACCCAAAATTTTTTCTTTGCGAATTAAACCGTGAAAAAGCGGGCCTGGTGGGGAAAAAACCCTAAGACAAAATCAAAAAGTGGGGTTTTTCCTTCATTTCCCCGGATTTTAAAAAAACTGCCCCCGTAGGGCTAGGGGGAATTTGGGGGGAAGGGTTTTTTTAACAAAGTATCATAAAAAAGTGCGCTAAACCTCGCCAAACTGAAATTTACCGAGCGCAATAAAAAACTATTCCCGGGAATTTTCACGGATGAAAAAAATTTGCGTTTTTTTTCAGCAATGAAAAAAACCAAAAACCAAGTTTTTCTAGAAAAAAAAGTCCCGAAATTGGGCGTACCAAAAAGTGGGAAATTTTTAAAAAAACCCAGGGGCCGCACCACATGCAATTCAGCTAAATTTTAAAAATTATAAAGGGGTAACAAAAACCTTGGGGGGGTTTTTCACCAATGAAATTAAAATCAACAGGGAACTTTTCCCAAAAATTTCCCGTATCCCCAAAATTTTAAATACAATGTGGCTATTTGAAAAAAAATGGGGGGGGAACCCCAAAATGAAATCCAAACAAATTTTAAAAATTTTTTACATTTTAAAAAAAAGGGGGGTTTTACACCCAAGAAATACCCTGCAATTTTCTAACAATTTTTTGTATCCTAATATAAGTAAAAGGATGGGGCTTTTTAACCAAAAACAGCGCCCCAAAATGAAAAACACCCCAAAATTTAAAAAAATTTTAAAAGGATAAATTTAAAAAGGGGGTTTTTTCACCTAAAGAAAAAACAAACCGGCCCTTTCAAACAAATTTCGTATCCTAATTTTTAAATACAAAAATGGGGCCCTTTGGGAAAAAAAATGGGGCCCCGGCCCAAAATTAAAAACCCCCTTTAAAAAAATGTTTTACGGGTAAAAAAGGTTTTGCACCTATGAAATAAAACCTGCAATTAAATAGCAAATTTTTCCTTGGGGGGGAATCCTAATTTTTTAAGTAAAAAGATGGGTCCCCCTTTAACAAAAAAAGGGCCCGCGGCCCAAAATGAAAAACCTCATTCAAATTAAACGGAATTTAAAAAAAGGTGGGTTTTTGCACCTATTAAATACAAACCCGCAATTACTAAACAAAAATTTTTGTATCCTAATTAATTTTTAAAAGGGTTTGGGGCCCCCTTTTAACAAAAATGGGGGTGCGCCAAAAATGGGGGAAAAAACTTTAAATTTAAAAAGGGATAAAATAAAAAAAAAGGGGGTTTTGCACCAAAGAAAATACACCGCAAAATTTCTAGCAAATTTCTTATCCTAAAATAAGTACAAATTTGGCTTTGAACAAAAATGGGCAAACGCCAAAGGGGAAAAAAAACCGAATTAAAAATTGAAACGGATAATAAAATGTGGGTTTTCACCCATGAAAAACACCCGCCCAATTTTTAAGCAAAAAATTTTTGGGATCCTAATAAAGTACAAAAAATAGGTTTTTTTGAACAAAAAAAGGGGAGCGCCCAAAATGAAAAAAAAACTGAAAATTAAAAAAGTAAACCGGGTTTAAAAAAATTTTGGGTTTTGCCCCCTATTAAATAAAACACCTGCAATTACTAGGGAAATTTCGTAACCCCCAAAATTAAATACAAATGGGTTTTTTTGAACAAAAATTTGGCCTTTCGCCAAAGTGAAAAACAACCCAATTAAAAAAAGGGTACGGATAAAAAAAAGGTTTGGGTTTTGCACCTAAAAAATAAAAACCCCCCAAATTTCTACAAATTTTTGTATCCCAAAAAAAAGTACAAATGGGTCCTTTTAACAAAAATGGCTGCGCCAAAGTGAAAAAAAACCCAATTAAAATGTTTAACGGAAAATTTTTTTAAAAATTAAATTTTCCCCCATTTAAAAACAAACCCCAATTACCCACAAATTTTTTGTAAACCCAAAATAAAATAAAAAGATGGGTTCCCTTTTAACAAAAAAGGGGTGCGCCAAAGTTTAAAAAAAACCTAAATTTAAATTTATACGGATAATAAAAGGGGGGTTTTTTCCCCCTATAAAAAAACACCGCAATTAAATACAAAAATTTTTGATCCTAAAAAAGTACCAAAAATGGGTTTTTTGAACCAAAAATGGGGGGGGCGCCAAAGTGAAAAACACTTAATTCAAAAAGTATACGGGGTAAAAAAAGGTGGGTTTTTTTACCTATGAAAAAAAAACCTTCCAAAATTTCTAAAAAAAAATTTCTTTTATCCAATATAAGTACAAATAGGCCTTTTGGGAAAAAAAAATGGGCCCGGGGCCAAAGGAAAAACCCCTGAAAATTTAAAAAGGGAAAAAAGGAAAAATAAAAAGTGGGGTTTTTTCCCCCTAAAAAATACCCCTGGAATTTCTAGCAAATTTCTGTGTCCTAATTTTAAGTACAAGAAAAAGGGGCCCCCTTGGGAAAAATACGGGCAGCCCCCAAAAGAAAAAAAAAAAACAACCAAATTTTTTTTTTTTGAGGGCCCAAAAATAAAAAGGGGGGGTTTTTTTCCCCCTATGAAATCCCCCGCAATTACTAGCAAAATTTTTTGTAAACCTAAAAAAAATACAAGATGGGTTTTTTTAAACAAAAATGGGCCCCGCACCAAAAAATGGAAAAAAAACCTATGTAAATTGAGGGCGGAAATAAAAGGGGGTTTTTTTTCACCTATGAAATAAAACCTGCAATTTCAAACAAATTTCTGTAAACCCCAAAATAAAAGTTTTCAAGATGGGGGTTTGAAAAAAAAATGGGGGCCCCCGCGCCAAAGGGAAAAACCCTAATTAAAATTTTATACGGGGAAATAAAAGAGGGGTTTGCAAACCTATGAAATACAACCCGCAGTTACTTTAAAAAAAACCCTTAAACCCTAATTTTAAAAATTCAAGGTGGGTCCTTTTTAACAAAAATGGGGTGCCCCAAAAAAAAAAAAAGGACTATTTTTACCCAGGTTCGGGAAAAAAAGGGGTGCGGCCAAAAACGGTAACAAAAAGCCATTTCAATGCAGGTTTAAAGCAGAGCCCCAAACGCACAATAAATTAATAATAATAATAATTAATTGAGATGGCGAATTTTCTTTAAAGAAATGGAATTCGTTTTAAAATTTTAGGAAAACTTTGGTTCGGGAACGAAGTCGAACTTTGGGTACTTCGCGGAACGAAGTGTGCTTTTGAATTTATAAAATGGGGTGCGACCATTGGGCTTACATGGGGCAAAGAACTCTGGGGTTGGAAGAAGGGCATAGCCCGCATGAATGTGCAGAATGAAGCAAAACAAACCGGCGGGATTCTTACTCCCCGCACTATAAAGTCCGGGGGGGGACACTGGGAGCTCAACCGCCTCACTGTACTGATTAGGAAGTGCTGCCGCGGCTGCTTACTAGTGATACTAAAAACCATTTTTAACGCGATTTTTTTGGGGGGGGTCTCAGCTTGTCCCCAGAGACTTTCCTTAAAGTTCTATTTTTGATTTTTTTGGGGGGTTTTGGGTCTGAATCAGTGCAGCTCATATACATTTTTAAAGCATCGCTCACAGCACATTGAATATCCAAGGGGGGATCTAAGCCTTTCCTGTTGTATTTATTTAAAGAAACGCTTTTTTAAAAAAAATACACCATTTTCGGCTGCTCAATTTTTTTTGCGCAAAATTTCATCCAAGTTAAAATTTTAAACTTTTCTGCTCTGGGTGACTAAAAGAAAAACCTTTTTTTTTCACCGCCAAAAAAAACATTTTCCCGTAGCATAATTCACAAGGAAGGTTAATTTCAATTTTCCTCTTGTTGTGACGTAAAATAACGCCATTGTAACACGCTACAAAACTCGTAGTTTTTTTGGGTTCCAATTTTTTTGGCAATTTACATCCAGGGGTTTTAAATTTAATGTTGTTCTGCTCTGTGGGGGACTAAAAGAAACCGTTTATTTCACCGCCAAAAAAAAATTTTTTTCCGTAGCATAATTCCAACGAAGGTTTAATTTCAAATTTTTTCCCCTTTTTGTGTACGAAAATAAACCCATTTGAACACCTACAAAAAGGGGGTTTTTTTGGTGCTCAAATTTTTTTTGCCAAATTTTTTTACCAGGGTTTAAATTTAAGTTGTTCTGCTGCTTTTTCTAAA